>OMLP01022673.1:0-36881 GCA_900302685.1 Spondyliosoma cantharus | reverse complement strand
TAGAATTAATCATAGGTCTAGCATAATTTCCCACAAATTGCATTTCCAAATAAATACATACATACATAAATACCTAAATTGGTTAATTAACTAAATAGATAACAAAATATCATGTACGCAAATAATTAGTAAATGATGTTTAATTACAAATAATCTATATTAATATTCATGAATAATATTGATAACAACAATGTTGATATTTGTCATAAATAAAAAAATAAATATTATAGTCATTAATAACGTAATTTCCCTGCACCTGTGTTAGACGTCCCCCTGACGTCCAAAAAAGTCACCTAGTCCAAGGTTCAAATGTTTAACTGCATATTGACGTCCAAGTGGGGTCATAGTTAGACGTCTAAATAGCGGACCTAGTTTGCACGTCATTTATAAGTCCAGAATTGGTCTTGGAACGACGGACGCAATATAGACATGATCTGCACGTCCATAAGACGTCTAATGTTTAGTGGGATGGTCCCACATTTCTAGGACATTTTCAAAATTAGGTCTTGTGTTCCTACATTTCCCTTCAATTTAAGCCCTGTCCTCCCACAAGATTTTTTGTAAGCACTTTATAGTAAATGAATGATTGAATGAATGAGTAATTGGTTAGGGTTAGGGTTAGGATACATTCATGAAAAAGGAAATGTGGGAACATAGGGCCTAATTTTGGCAAAAAATCTTAGAAATGTGGGAACTGTGGGAAACTTGAGCCTAATTTTTTTTTTTTAATCTTAGAAATGTGGGAACATAGGGTTGGGGAAACATAGGCACGCTCCCAGGGAAATTACATTAAAATATATACAGTGCTTGTGGACTAAAACTAGATACAACCTGGGGGTAAAATAAGTTGTAGCTCTGTTAACACAGTTGGACATACAGGTTTAAAAATGTCTACATGCTCTGTGGCTCAGCTGGTGCGTTCAAGGGGCAAAAAAGTTCTGAACTTCACATTTTAAAATGGACTTCTACATGCACTTTGACAGCCAAACTGCGAGCGCAGGTGAAGTGTGCTCCGAAGGCAGCTGACCCAAAAGCGAAAGGTGGACCAAAATGGCGGAAAGTGAGAAACGAATGTGCGAGCATGTGCATGCATGTGTGTTGCTCGCGTACGTTTGCGTGGGCCCTGCATGTGTGAGTGACTGCGTGAGCTCCTGGGCTGTATTGGTATTTTGAAATGTGATTGACAGGGGAGAAGTCTATTAGGTGAGATTGTTAACAGAGTTGAGCCTGTTATCTGCTCCAGGCAGCCGTGAAAGGGGGGACGTCTGATTCACAAGGAAGCTATTGAGAATCTCAAAGGTGTTGTCTGACTGATTTGGGCTCGGGCCCGCGTCGCACTGAGCCAGCGAGCCGGGCTTGTTTCTCAAATCCACGGCTGATCAATGCGCTCTCACATTCTCCCTCTTTCGCTCGGTCTGTTTCTCTGCTGCTCTTCTTTCTCTCTCTCTCTCTCTCTCTCTCTCTCTCTCTCTCTCTCTCTTTCTCTCTTCTCTCATTTCTTCAAGCATTTTAAGCCTCTTTTTGTTTCCAACTCTGCTAACTTTGCATTTTCCTCAGCCTGTGATACAAATTGTGTCCTCGCCTCTGTACGGCATTTTTCGATACGCCAGAAACTTCGCTTACACTGAACACAACTTAATCCGCACAATTAGGCGTATAGAGACAACTAATCAAGCTGTACTTCTGCACAGGCAAGCCCAAAAGCAAATAAAGTTAGCTGATGTGCTTACACTGTACTTCCCATCCTTGTTTTAGCTGCATGAATATTTTATATCCTTTTTTGTTTATGTTGCTTGTGAGCATTAGTTGAACAGCAATCTCCACCCCATGAATTTCTTTGAATACCAAATACAGTTAACAGAGTGAAAACTCTATTCTCAGTGGCTGAATGGGATCTAAGAAATTTGACTGCAGGGGCTGCAAACTCTTAGACCAAGTAGAAATATGGAAATAATAGTCAAGAAAATGTGTGCGTCTGTGTATTTTTTATGTCTGAGTCAGTCGGGTGCATGTGTGTGCAGTGAACTCTGTTTGACCTTGGTTTTGATTCTCCAAACATTGCCATGGGGACGCAATGAATTTGTGTGCATGTCCGTGTGTGTAAACGCTTGTGCGAATGCGTGTGTGGCAGCGTGCAAGGTTATCCATTGGCTAAGGCAAACGAAATATGACATCCCGGCCACACATCCTTTCCACGGCCAGCTCTACGCACACACACACCCAATGCATGCATAGCAAACACACAACCATACAACACGAGGGCCTGTGTGCATTCTCTGTGCTGTGGGCAGGGCCCCAGAGGCTGTCTGCTGGGCTCATCGGGCCTGGCTTTTAGAGATGTGATTAGCCAGTTCAGAGAGTGCTGAGGGGAGAAGCAGGAGGAGAGCCGTAGGGAACTGGTCCAATAGGAGCATTACCCAAAAGAGATTCCACATTGCTGATCCAGGAGGGTTTTTAAATGGTGGCGGTGGTTGGCTATCCGCACGTGTTACATAAAATGCAAATAGTAGGCCACCTTTCAAAGAGCAGAGACATGATGTTGGGATCCAGTGATAAAACTGTGGTGGGTGATCCAAAGGCCAACATTTTGAAACTGTCCACAAGAAAAACAATTTTATTTTGACATGAATTGCGAGTCTGAATGAATCAGCAAAGTAAACACCGAACAGCAGTGTGTGACGGCCTACAGGTACAGTGATTTATTGAAATATACCTGTCATCTTTCTTCCTCCCCTCTGATTTCTTGCCTCCTTTCATTTCTCTCCTCACTTCAGTGGAGCCTGGGCTTCCTCTTTTTTTTCTGTCTTACTTCTTGCCTGTCTCTTTATTGTGAAAATAATCACAGGCAATCCAAGTCAAATGAGTTGTATATAATTGATTGTTGATGTAATGTATCATTACCCTATGATCTGGGTTAAAAGCTTAATTGATTCTGAACGACTGAGTCTACATACTCAGAAAATACATATGTTGCTGAAAGCTATTTTCGAGAAACAGATGATGTTAGGGCAAAGGGTTTGTTACAAAGAGACCAAAGGGAAAAACAACAGGAATCATGTTTCAGTATGAGTATGTTTGTGTCTGCTTGCACACAAAACACAAAAAGGAAAAATGAATGAATGACAGAAATGTTGCTGACTGTAAGAAACAGCTGTGAGGCACCGAGCTACATGGCTACAGCTAGCAGTCCAGCTACTGTCTAAAGCAAAAAACAAATGGAAGAATCCCAATTTGAACCGAAGAACCACAAATTCAGTGCTATGAGATGGCAGAGAAAAAAACACTTGGTTGGACAAATAAGTAGGCAAGTTTCATTACTTACTGATCTAGTAGAAAGAATGCTAGTTTTGAACCGTCTTTAGTCCTGCTTGAGAAGGAAGTTGACACTGGAGCGCTCTCCATCGTCTGTTCACATCTGTTTTGCCTCGGTTTCTTTCACGCTCCCTCTTCGTCTCTTTACCTCTTCCATCAGTGGAGTTCTTTAGCTTTTGCTGTGTGGAGTATGCACAGGTATTCCTCTTGTTTCACCGTTACCTGAGAATAACCACCAGGCGAAACGATGCCTCTTCCTGCTTTGGTTGCACGATTGCAGACTTTCTTTGTGCAGTAATGGAACTTTAATAAAAGTTGTCTATTGGAATTTTAGGTTCAGAACTTTGAATTTTGATATCAAAACAGCACATACAAACATTAAGTGCAGCAACAATTGTGATGTTGAACGTCCTGCATCAAACATTTTCTGACAGCTCAGCCTTCAGAACCGTGGCTCAACCATTCAGCTTGCGAGACTTAATTTCTAAAAATAAAATTGAATCTTTAACAAATGGAATGCTGCATGGTTGAAAAACAAGCACCAAAAAACCCCCAAAAAATCCAACCCAACTCCAAGTGCTACCACATAACAGCATTGAAATATCCTTGTTTTGCCCTCAGTGGGTGCACAGTCCTGAGCAGCCACATGCTCTGCTCAGCTCCTAGGTGTCAGCTCATGAAGGTATCAGCTAAAACCAATGTCAGTCCAGGCTCCACTCCACTGTCCATATAGCCATTAGTGGAAGTCGATACATTGCTGTTCGATATTTGGACAATCAATCACTCAGTTAACAGAGCACACGTCAATCCGTCTTCAGAATGAAGACTAGAGACAGATCCATACATCCCACCTCTGATGTTGTTTGTTACTGCCTCTCATTGCCACCTTTGGCCACGATCCAGACCTGGCCGATTCAAATAATGTGTAACAGTTTAACAGTTTCCTTGAGTTCCATTAAGATTACAGTGATTGGTAGTCACAAGTAAATGGTAAATGGACTGCACTTATATAGTGCCTGAGAGCAGTGCAAAGTACTTTACAAAGCACTTTACTATGCCTTACAATCACCCACACACACCAATTGTGCGCAAGCTGCCATGCAAGGCTCTGGGTCTTAGGTTTTAGTGTCTTACCCGACAACACTTAAAAACATGTGGACATGCTGCAGTGTAGCTGTAGGACAAGTGGACTGTAGGAAGTGTATAAAGAACTTGAGAAAACCTCAGTAGAAATGATGTGATGTAAATATGATGATTGTGAGAGGTGGTTTAACTAAATGTGTGTTTGCGAGCCAAACATGTTATTTATTGTATTTATTTCGCACCGGCTTGCCGGGATTAAAAATGGAAACATAATGACTGATGAATTCCCAGCAGCACAGCTTTTGTGTTCTACATCACTTGAACAATCTGCACTTACAAGTGATTAGACATTGTTTCCTCAATGTCTCTATACATACAGCTACCGGCGTGCCTTTCTTCCCTGATGCTGGCAACTCGTACAGCGGCACAATCGCCACAGTAGCAATTTTCTCACTCTATTGAAAATGTGGCCCAAAGAGTTTCCGCATATGTTCTTTGATCGCTCCCCTGCCGCTTCACTCAGCGGCTGGCCAGGTGATTTGTTTCTCTCCGTGATTCACAAACAAGCATGGAGAAATTGTTTGGGGAGGCACACTTATCTTATTTTCACTGAAGGGACACGGTAAGAATGTCTCTCAACAACTTTGAAGAAATGTGGTTTACTTTTTTGCTTAACTTACTTTTGTCCATCGTTTGTACTTCTCACCCACTAATCATGTCCTAACAATACAATTTCAGTCACTAAATAGCAACTTATCCACTTAACAAAAGGCAAAAATAGTCATGTTATGAAAGCTTTTTAAAGTCTAGGTATTCTATGTTGGATGGAAGCAATAAAAATATAGCATGGCAGTAAACGGTAAAGGGACAGGGCTTTTTCCAAAACGAGAGTGAAACTGGGATAGGCTCTTATCTGCAGGCTCGCACTGAAGAAGAGGAATGGGATGAGAAGCAATGTGGAGTTGGTCTGTTGTCTTATTGACATGTAGGAGCCAGTGGTTGGCTTAATTAGCTTACTTAGCTTGCTAAAGTATCACCATTCCATAACAATAAATATAATAATCAGACAATAGTAGCTCGCAGTGTCAATTAATCAAAGCAACTGCTTTTTGAGAAACAAACTGAGAAACAAAAGGGCTGAGTTGGTTGGTCGGTTTGTCTGAGACTCAGTGCAAATGGTGGTTAGTTGTAGTAGATAGTGGGCGTGGCTTCTGGTGGCATTGTGCTTGGGAGGAGGAGCCAAGTTAAAACGTTTACAAACACGACTGACAATTCCTGCATAGTATACCTTTAAATGTTCAAATGATTCTTTCTCTACTGTTTAGCAATACATGTACAGTGTGTAATGTTATGGACAATTATATTAGACATTTGGGGTGCGTTGATCTTGTTAGCAAAAAAATGTGTTTCTTTTTAATAAGGCAGAGCTTTACAACTTGTCAGATTGTCTGACCGCTCATTTGCTTCCCCTGCAGGGCTCTGTTGCACAGCAGTGTCTAGCTGTGTCAGTGCAGATCCACATGTGAGCAATATGGCTACTCAGTATGTTATAATAACTGGAAGGACTGATAGCAAAAATTCTAAAAGAAATATGACCATGGTAATATGTGGAAGAAGTGACCTCTGACTGCCATGGAAAATCTTCAGAGTGTGGATACCTCTTACCCGTTGTTGTTAAAAACAATCTCGCTTAAAATTGTATTTTTTATTTCACTTCTTTGGACTAAGTTGAAGACTTACTTTAGCAAAACACTCGATGCAATTAGATTCACAACAGGTGAAAAAATATGCAGCGAGACAGTTGCGTAAGTGACTTAAGTCCTGTGTTGATTCTTGCTTTACGAGTGCTGATTTCCTCAGAGGCAGCGGCTAGATGAAAACATCAAGGTGTGAAATAAATAACACATGATGGGAAGTGTGTAAATACTGCATTCTCTCGACCTCCCCACACACGCACTCCCCTGCACGATCGCGGCATGTCCCCGGGATGAAAGCGGTAACTGGCATCTGAGATAAGCAAATGCCTTTGAGCTGCGTCCCTCACATCCACGCAGATGCATTATTGATCGTGACTCCTCATAGTATGGGGATTTTACCCCGGCTAGCAGATGCCCCTCAGTGAGCATCACCAGATGAGCTACTGGTTGCGTTTTATTTCTGTAACTCGGCCCCTGCTTTCCCTCTGCTTTTGCTTTTTTTTTCTAATTGATCTAAGAATTGCTGAACAGAGGAAGGTAATGGATGAGAGCATGTATAGGCTCTACCCTAACCCCACCCAGCTGCCTATAGATCCATGATAAATATAGTAAGAAGCCCCAGATATGCAGTAATACTGTTTGTTCAGGATTAAAGACAGGGCAGGGGAAACTCCCTGCAGGAAAACATGTTAAGGTTTGTTACAAATAGCTTCTTAGAAAGAGAAATACTGTCAAGTTTCTTAGACATGCAAACTATTTATGTTGAAGAGCATTTAATCAGAAGAGAAAGATCTTCATGGACTTCATTTTTTTTTGTCCAAACAAACGAAATAAACACTTTCTTTGTCCTTGTGACTGAATAAACAAACTTAAAGGACAACACAATTTGACACTTTCTACTTTGTTTATATTCGGCAGACCCTGCCACCTTTCTAGTTTGAATTTCTTCTCCAACCTACCAGAATAGTTTAAAGTCATGGTAGATGTCACTTTCTTGCAGAGCATTAGCTGAGTGGATTGAGACCGCACTCATAGTGTACGTCTACAACCAAGAGATGGTTAGCTTATTTTAGCGTAGCTGATCTTAGTTTAACTTAGCTTAGCCTAAAGAGAGGAAGAGTAAAGACAGGAAACAGCCAGCATACTTCCGCCCAGAAGTACAAATAAATAAATAAATAAAGAACAAATAAAAACATGCTACCAGCACCTCTAGAGCTCTCTAATTATATTCAGTGTGCTGTAAGCACTGTAGTAATTTTAGCTAACTTCCTGTCTTTATTACAGTTAGCAATCACCTCCTTTCTCTCTACTCTCCTCCCTCCTGATTGGATAAAGTGGGCAGGGATACCAGAAAATGTATTTTCTCTTTTACTGCATTGAAAGACATGCAATACTGACCAAACACACTATAATAGTAATAACTGTTGGAGTATAGAGAACACAGTATTTTTAGTTTTTTTTTGATCAGTCGAACACATGCAAAGTGTAGAAACAACACATTGGAATCTTGTGTGGCTGACTGTATTGTGACCAACAGCAATTTCCGAGAGTCTCTGCCGGTGCCCTGGAAACCTCATGGTCATGACATGACTTCCAGCTAAGCTACGCTATGAGTGGTATTGTTGGTCCTCTCATCTCACTGGGGTCAAAAAGGCAAATGAGTGAGAATTTCCCAAAATGTTAAACTATTCCTTTAATTCAGCAATTCAACAGCAGAAATAAACAAATCTCTTCATTACCAGTTTTTTGTTAACTGGCTTGTCTTTTTGCCTTTAATTGCTGGGTTTGAATTGTAGTTAATTATCTTCAGTTCTCTCTCTCTCTCTCTCTCTCTCACACACACACCCACACACACACACACACAAACTCACTCTGTGTGTGTCAGGTTGAGAGTAGTTCATTGCCATGGTCTCCCAGTGCTAGGAAGGCTGAATTTGCCTGTTCTCGTTAGCTTGGTTAAATAGTCTTGGCTATGCTTTAATTAGTGTGAAAAGATCAATGATGTATAAAGGAGGGAGAAGGTTTTAGGTTAACTCCTTACTGCCCATTGTAGCCCGACATCATTTGGAATTAAAACTCAATGAACACTTAGTGGGCTTTTTGTCAACAACCTTGTAAATTGCGGTCAGCGTGCTGTAAAATCATAGAAAAAGCAGATCTCGTAGTCTCAGCTGAAGTACAGTACTGATCCTTTTTTTTTTTTCTCAAATTACAACATTTATGGTTCAGTCTTCTGAATGCCTGAAGGTAGCATTACCGATAACTAGACAATGACTCATAGCTTTATGAATAGACTATAAGTGCTGCTTGTCTGGGATCGGTGGAGTTCAAGAGACACTAAAAAAAAATGTAGCTAGAAGAGCTCATGGTTCTTTTCACAGGACTACTGGACTGGAGAGGACTGATTAAATATGAATATATGGTAAGGAAATAGGAGACATGGTACGAAAGTGTTACAAAGTAATCTGGGTAATGTCATTACCTGCCAAATAGAGATGCCATTTAAAGGCCAGTTTTTCACATCAGTAGTGAAAGCTGAATCAATGAGTGACATTGTAGCAATTTCCACATAAGTGAGATGATCGATATTTGAATTGCTGTGAATGATATAAAGAATATTGACCGACTCTGAAGAGGTAAACTGTTAGACATTTACGAAAATAAAACTATGTTGGCTTTCAATTCCATTGAGCTGATGGCCTGCAATGGTGTTATTATTATTGCCACCCCTAATATTACTGCTGTTATTGCTTTTGCTTTAAGGCCCTGTCCACACGTGCACAAGTATTTCCTTAAAACTAAGCCTTCTCTGTGTGTTTTGGCCTTTCGTACAAACAGTTCTAGGTTTTAAGTTGCTGACAACAGACCTTTTGGAAAACTCCTTCCAGGGTGGAGATAATCAGAAATTCATCTCAGTTTGAACGGTGAGGGAATAGATTTGCCATTGTTCAACGTTATATTTAGAAAGATGGACATTAAAATACAATGATGGAAAAGAGAGACAAAAACAGCGATTTACAACGTTTTGCTGACAAAACAGCATTATCTATGAAGATTCTGTGTTTTCTGTAACCAAGCAACCGATCAGAGGAAACAACCTGCCTCCTGATTGTGACCGCAGAGTGTGCGTGAGCGGCCATGTGTGCTTTATCAGGCGGAATTGGTGCTCGTCTGGAGGGGGAAATTGTTTTCTTCCTTTTTTTTAAACTTGTTTCCAAAAACACCCATGTATGTGGGGTCTATGCTTTGGTATTACTCTAATTCTTATGACTTATTACAGTACAGTTAATTTTGCACTATTGTTAGCATGAGTTGTAGCAGAGTACGAGAGCACAGGAGAAAGTGACTGTTGCTTAAAACACTGTGCAGAAGTTTTGATCCCTTTACAGTTCTATTGTGTAAATCTAAGCCTGCGATTCAAAGCAGTTGAGCAACTGATATATATTCAGCATCAGAAAGTTAAAAATAATAAAAAAAACAGACAGAAAAATGCCCTTTCCTTCCCTTAAGTCTCACTAAATCCATTCTTCCTCCACAGACTCTGTTCACCAGATCCTCATCTCCCACTTTCTGCTTACTACCTCAATACTAGACTCCTCCTTCTCCCCTGTCTTATCCCCTCCTGTAGCCCTGCTCCTTCTCCTGTGCTCTTATCTGGGCCAGAGTCCCCACCCCACCACCACCCCACCCCGAAGCTTGTTGCTATCTCTACCAGTCGGGGTAATCCACTCCTCCCTATGTGTCTGATGCCTGCTGCACTCAGCGGAGCCCGGGATTATCTCCCCACAGCCCCCACGGCCCAGTGCCACAGCTAAAGGGGAACCCGGCACACTCACTGCAAGGCTGGTTAGCCAGATCCCTCCAAGACAGACCAAGTTGGCACTGGCTGTTTGTGTTTTTGTCTGTCTGGGCGGATGAGAGAGTGAAGGGAGTGGAGAAAAAAAAGAGTGGATGCTTGCACAAGTACACATGCAGCAGTATGCCAGGGTATGTTCGCTATGAAGTGTTGATTGATGAGGGGTGACACAGCTGTTTCAGATCAAATCCATCACCGCTGTGGCTGTGCGCGTGGACTCCAGGAAATTAACAAATCAGCCTCAGTGTAATGGGGACCTTTGACCTCGAAAGTCCAGGCTAAAGTCCTAACTTGTTGAAAACTTATTAGAAAACTCAGATTATTATTATTCACCCACTAATGAAAATGTAATTTTAGCCACCAGTGGTCTTCTCAGTCAATACAAAAGATGTGAGCAGTGTGACAGTTGAACCTTTTGCAGATATTTTGACTTGTTAAAGCAGGAAAAGCACATGTGGATATTATTACAAACAATGTTGGCTGCATTCCATTTAGCTGGTAAATGTATTACTGAGAGACTTAATAGAATAGAGCCCTCATGTTGGTCACACCTATCTATAATTTAGCTATCTATTTTGGATTAAGTGTTAGTCTTTAGAAATTGCGTATTAGTTTTAGTCATATCTAGATCATTTTTATCCTTCATAGTTTTAATTGACAAAAAGCCGTAATTTAGTCAACATTTTCAGTTTTCTCTCTTTACGCTGAATCAATTATAAGCCTCTACGTCATCAGCAGCTGCATGTTTGCAGGTGTTTTTTTAAACATGCCACACTGCCTTGTTGAGTAGGTTGCAAATATTACCATTAAAATTGCACCAGTGCTGACACTGGCCTTAGACCGAAGTAATCATACACTAATGTCTTCAAAATAAGTTGCTGTGACATCATAGAAAAAAATTGTTAAACTACATTCACTGCATGTCGTGTTCAAGCTCAAGATACACATAGCAGTCATTTTGTATACATTTAATGCAATGATGTGAGGGTTAGGATTACATCTTATATCTTTATTACCTGCTTTAATTGCTTTTTTAGTGTATAAAAGTACCCAAGCCACTTATACTCAATAAACAGCAAATGTCTTAAGATTCTATCTCATAGACAGGTTTGAGGATTTGTTCAGTAGGGAGTCCTACAGTTAACGGTTTAAATAACTGTATATGTGTGTGTAATGCAAACAGTCCATACCCTATTATATAAATATATAACGATGCACATTATCAGCGCACGCTCATCAGTACAGAGTATTTCTCTTCTTTTTCTGGCCGAATATGATATCATCTACTTTAGTTCCAGTTTATCAGCCCGGCTCACTGCCACACAGACGCATTATGTTTGTCACCGAGGTAATGTGACTCACGTTGCAAAATGGCCCCCTATACTGCACAATTGCATTTTTATACAATGTCATTTTATGTAACCGTAAATGATGGTGCCATAAATTCAGCCTGAATGGTTGAGCTTGTGAATTATAGTAGTAATTATTATGAGAGTGTATAATGTTATGTGCATAACCATAGGTTCTGAGGAGAGAAAAGGGAGGAAATAGTCCTGCGCCCGGTGTGTTTTTTTAGCTTATAGGCTGCAGTAGATTCACAGTCCATTCTGGGGCTATATCTGATTTCTAATCCATATATTCCACTCGCTGCTTTCTTATTCAACTCCTTCTCCCCAAGACACTTTCCCATCCAATTTTCTCTCTTTCTCTCCCATCCGCTCCTTCCCTTCCCCTCCCACCCCTCGCTGTTCAGTTTAGATTCGGGGATGGAAAGCTTCATAAACAATTTTCTCCCCTTGCCGTTGAGCCACTTTTACCCAGGCACTGTGTGAACGCCATGCCAATTTCCTGAATCCATACTTCACAGCCACCCCTCACTCCCCCCTCTACTTTCTTCCTTTCTCACTCCTCACTCCCTCTGTCCATCGAAACAATGTCCATGTCAAGACAATTATACCCACTCTCTGCCACACACACTAACTCGCTGTGTTTACCACCGAAGGGCTGGTGGCAGCAAAGCAATTTCCTCCTGATGTGAATGCTGTATCTCTCTCTCTCTCTCTCTCTCACACACTCCCCCCTTTGCTCCCTCCATCTCCCCTCTCATTCACAGTCTCTCATGGCTCCTCTAGCCCTGCAGACATCTGATCTCATAAGCGATATATCTGCTGTTATAGCCACTGGCACCTCCTTGCATCCGGCCACCAGCTCTGCCAGCGCTGGTTATTTCTGCTGGGAGGTGGCACAAACGTGACAGGCGCAGCGGCAGCGCAAACCGATGGCCGCCAGCTCGGCGCTCTGGGCTCGGTGTGTGTCGAGATTATCACCAAACCCGCGGGCTCCATACCGGCTCCACTCCGCCGCCGCTCGCTCCCCCTCTCTCTCACAGCGTGTGGCCATCTGAGTTTCACGAGCCACATACATTTTCTCCTTGCCCTCCTCCACTCCGGGCCTAGTTACAGAGAGGAACAGCCTCAGTCACAACTTTATGACACCGTCCATCATGGCCGTGTGCCGTGTATCCTCTCCGGGCAGACTCTGCCTTGTAGCTTGCTGTGTGCGCTTAGAATAGGTGGATGCAAGACATGATTTAGCCCGGTTGAGATGAGAGAATATTAAAAAGTAAAGAGGTTAGAAAGCTAAGGCCTCCCCGCGGCAGTGTGGCAGTGCCATGCAAACACAGCCACAGAGACCAAGCGGAGCTATAAGGCACGAACACACAAACGCAGAGATATACTTGTATGTAAATGTACACAGTTCGGTGAATTTATTTGTTTGTCCTTGAGGAGTAAAGGAGTGTGTGTGTGTGTGTGTGTGTGTGTCTGTGTGTGTGTGTGTGTGTCTGTGCGCGCGTACGAGCGTGCACTGGCTGTATAAACTCACCCAGAGGGACCCCAGGCCTGTGGGAGATAAAGACCTCTCCTAAAATGTAAACACTCTCTGAAGTGGTGAGCAGGGCAGCTGTAGTTGCGCACACACACATTTAGAGAAATGCAAGCCCAAGGTCAAGGTTAAGCGGTACACTCTTTCAAGGCTCACTTTCCCTCTTGACCCCTCCGTCTTGCCGTTGCATCTGCCATGGGGTTTGGGTGCTGAAACATTGGCCGCCTTGACAAAAGAGAAACAGTGAGAATGTGCAGAGGGTGGGTGGTACAGCTGGACACAAAAAAAAAGTTCTCATTTAGAGACATGATAGGAACACAGAGCGAGGATTTGGAGCGTTAAAGCAAATTAATGTACAGTATTCCATAAGTGCATTGGTTAAAGTGGAAAAAAATTAGGAACTCATCATAACGCTGCTGTATTTAAAAGAATGCATTGCGGGAGAAATATAGAGATGAAGCATGTGATACAAATCTGCCATCCGAGGGAACTTTTCAAAAAACAAACATGTACACTTTAGAAAATATGGCAGAGAGCAGAAACCACAGATTGGGGCTATGAGTATAGATTGAAAATTGAGCAGCTACAGACATCACATTCTTTGAAGCCTCGCTGAAACGCTGCCAACCAAACATTTGGCTTTGCACTCAAAGACGGAGAGAAGGAGTTCATGACAACATAAATAAACAGATCAGGCTTTTAATAAATCACGCAGATTAAGGCCAAAATTCTCCAAGAGCATTGCAAAGAAAAGAAAAACACTGTGGCATCATTAATGAACATTATCTCTTTCCACTCTGAATTTTATCCATGTTTAATTTCTACCCTAATCTACAATGTACTCCTACTTTAAGATTGATTTCAGACCCAATGTCTGTATCAATTTTGTAGACTCAGGCTGCCAGAATTTAAGCAATCATTTGCATGACAAGTGCCGTGGACTGACAGTGGTGGAATTTAACACCAAGTACATTTACTCAGTATTGCAAGTATTGTATTTAAGTACAAATTCTTGTACATGACACAAGTATTTAAAATGTACTGTTTCATTACAGCAGTAAAATGAAAGATAGAAATGAATGCTGCACTAATGATAATCCAAAAGCATCATATATTGTGAAGATTGTGGACTCTGTATGCTGTGAGCCTCAAGACAAACAGCCTCTGTGGATCCACCTGCCTGTCCCATCACCTGTGCCTCCACCTTAGCCTCTACCTAGCCTAGCCCCAGCTGCACCACCTGCCGAGCGACTCGCCTGAGCCTGAACCACCATCAGCTATTGTTGCACCTGAGCAAATCAATACAAATTGTTTTAAACCTCTCCTCCTGTCTTGGTGTCCACATTTGGGTCCAAAAGAAAAAAAAAATCATGAAAATATATGATGTGAAAACACTGACAGGAAGCTTACCTTAACTTTGGATACTTTGAGCCATATTTGCTGATAAAACTCACAAACCTTTAATTAAGTAAGGCTTTAAATTCAGGGTGTTTACATGTAGCAGAGTATTTTCACGATTAACTTCAGTAAATGATCTGAATACTTCCTGTGGACTGATACAAGAATGAGCAGCTTATCTGCTAAGTGCATGTATAATAGTATCTTAAAAGGAATAAATGAAAAACAAAATTGATTTGATGATTTGAATGTTATGAAATCATTATGTTATTATGCATGAAAACCCAAATTAATTTTGTAAACGGTGTAAAAGTAAACCAAAGCGTTCTACCTTTCACCAGGAGTCCATCGGGGCAACACTTGTTTGTCTGAATACATAAAAGCCACGTACGAATGCACATAATAACACTCAGTCAAGTGCTGTGTAGGTATGCTATTACCAGGGTGATGTTTGTGTACAAAGAATAACACACTCAACAAGTACTTAACAAAGTACCTTCTGCTCGGTGAGAGTGCTGTGAAAAATGAGTGGGACTGCCCTGCAATCTTTGCTTGAGTCCATCTTTATTATCTCAGTCAATGGACAGAAGTGGATCTTGAGGTAAAAATACCGCAGTCTGCTTCTCATCAGTGTGATGCTCTTATCTGACGTTTGCAATACATTCAGCAGGATGAGTGAGTGAGTAAAGTCTGGAGCCTGAGATTTGTCTACAGCATTTATACATGATGTATTTAGATATATGTATATATTTTTTAAACTCTTTTGGAATTTAACTTTTCTCATGATTTTTCCATTCATTTGTGAAAATGCCCAGTTCAAATTTGACGTTGTTTTATTTTCACTTGGTTGCCATATCCACTGCCCTTCACTCAGTCCTCACGTACCCGGGAAATAAGAACAGCTACATCAGAATGTTGTTTGTTGACTTCAGCTCAGCAATCAAAATGTCTCACCCATGAAGCTGATTGGAAAACAGACACAATTTTGGCTTGTGTACACTCTGCAACTGGATATTGGACCTCATCAAGAGCAGAGCCCAGAGAGTACAGATTGTGGAAATTTTCTTTCATATGTGGAAAAAAAATCACTTGTGAAAATGTTGAGTTCACATGTGATTCTTTGATTTTCACATGCGACATATCCATAAAACTCTTAAAGGTGCTATTTGCAAGAAAAGTTTATTTTTGAGTCTCATTCCCAACTCGTCAAAAACTGTCGCTTTGGTATAGTAGGACGGGTCAGACGGCATCCCAATGCACCAGATTTTGACAAGTTAGGAGTCAGACTCAAAAATCTATTTTTCTTACAAATAGGTCCTTTAAATGTCTCATGAAAGACACATTATCATTGCTCAAAGTGCTTATGAATTATATCATTATTAAAATTATTATTATTATTATTATTATTTTACTGATATCACTTAGTTTCCAAGTCACAAAACTGCACAAAATGTTGTTTATTTGTACTCAATGACAGTAGACCGCAAATGCTGCAAGTTGAATTTAAAGGGCTGCAAAAGGAAGTAATGTCGTATTTTAGCTTTACAATTCATTTACTATGACATTGTGTTTTACTCAAGATCAAGAATAGCAATATACATTTCTGTTATTCTCAGTCAAGGAATTTGTAATTTTTTTACGAATGACTTTTGCTGATGTTTTTTGACTTTCAAGTGCTGGAGAAACTATGACCGAAACAAATGAGGTCAGGACAAACTTAAAGTTTATTTTTGTGACTGACAGACAAGGTAAAAGGGTTAACAAGAACAACCATCTCCATTTATGAAGCGCAACAGATATCAATCCAACACAGCGAGACGACAGGGGGAAACATTAGCTGTGTTTCAGAAGGACAAGGTGAGAAATGGCAGCTCACGGTCTACAATGGTTCCACTCTAGTGAGCTATTGATTCCGTCCCCAGTTTTTCATGTGCTCTGGACACTTTGCTGTCTTCGGTGGCACTCTTTCGTTCTCCCCCAGGATGCGGGATGAGAGTACGCCGCCACTGAACAAGTAACTCAACTGTGTGGTGAGTCAATCAGGGAACACCTCCAGAGATGGCTGTCGTTTTTTTTTCTAAAACGGAGACAATAGTCCTCTTTGTTTGCCGCTGCATCTCTAAAACTGCTTAGGGATGCAAACACTTGCTCTGAGTCAGTCAAGTGCAAAGGGAAAGAGACAAGGACCTGAAAACAAATAGGTCTCGCGTGAGGAAAACGAAAATTGCAGTAAGTGCACCTTGTACATCTACGCACACACACATCGGGGAGAGTCAGTGACATGTGAGGAGAAGTGAGGATGGAGGACAGAGGGAGCACAGAGAGGCACTGAAGCAACCAATAAATGTCACAACATAACTTTCTTCATCTGCCTGAATGTTCAAGTATGAAAAAGTTTTATAAAATGTATCTAAGTTTATACATGGGGACTTTTTCTTATTAACAGCCAAAAGTCGAGGTTTCAGTCACACACGGTATTGTTCATAGAGCAAGCTATTATGACAATCAAATACAACCCTAATACTTTGAGTTTATCATAGTTTGTAATATAGTTGATCAAATGTTGTTAGGTTGTGTGTATATTTGTAGCATCAAGAAAAATAACAGTATTTTTCTTCATATCTCAAGTGCACAGAAAGTCATGATACATGTATACCCTCGAGGGTACTTTATCATGTTTTATCCATAGGGACATCCAAGAGAGCACTTTGCAGTATTTTGTTTTATTAGACGCGCCTTGCTATTATCAGTTCAGTCAATTGCCCATTCACATCACAATTTCACTCCTGCCCCTGTGTCTTCAGAGGTCCTATGCAATCACATAGCAAATATATAGCATAAAATGATCATGTTGTCTTGGCTCACTGTTGCTTTGTTGTACTTATATAAAGTAATTTGATAAGTTACAAGAAAGAAATTGGGAACAGTTCCTAAAGTTGGAAATGTCTAAACTAATTCTCGTCTGTGGAAAAGTCATACTTTGAGGACCTCAGATATTCAGCACAACAATAGATACACTATTGTCAGCAGACATTGTTGAATTAACATATCTGTGTTGCTTTATTACCCCTTTCTCAGTGGTAACAACTTTGTTTTCGTGTACGACATCTTGGTTCTCAAGACTTATCCCTCTGATGTGTTAAATGATGACCGAGCTGTCTCATCTCCCTTGAAAACTCAAGTTCAACCCTTCCTCATGTAAGATTTCTGGCACATCCAACCAGCAGGCGGCAGCTGCTGAGTCGAAATTTAGCAAACGTGAAACACTGCAGAGCTCTAATATCCACTTATTTCATGCACCAAAGTTGTGCCGTTTCAAGCAACACTGCTCTTCATCAGACTGATGTTTTCCCTCAAAGTGTCTCAGTTATTTCATTGAGTTGCTGCACATTAAGTTGTCAAGAATAGCTTAAATGTAAAGAGGGTCTAATCAATCACAACCAACAGATATGCTCATCAGTTTTTGTACGAGCAGCAAAATGGCAGCAGCAGTGGTGAGGGCATTAAGGCAGCCGGCAGGCAGGCAGACGGGCGGGCGGCAGATAAAGACGACTCTATTAGTCTCGGCTCATTGTGCCACTCTGATTTCTTTCTACTTCCTAATTGGCTGGCTTCTGTAGGCTTGGCAGCCATATTTCAGTTTAAAGGGGAAGGCTCCGTGGGTCACGGGAATAAAGGGGCCCATTTGACAGGTCAGCAGGCTGATGTCTACAGCGTAGTCTTAGGTCGGAGGTCAAACTAACATCAAGATAGGCCGTGGCAGCGTGGGTCAGCCCATACACCCGAGAGCCCAATAAGTAAGTCGGCAGACTGGCTGGAATGTTGCATCTTAGCATTTTAGCAAGGGGTATCCTCGTAAAGACAAATGAGGTAATTAATTTCTTAGAATGAAACGCTTTGTATAAGCTGCAAACTGTGTTTGATTTCTGCAGGGAAGTTCAGACAATGTACAGTGTTAGAGGTTATGGACCTGCCAAAATAAAACAGATTTATTCTGAGAAAAAATCATGCCAATAATGTACATTGTGTTCACTATGATTTAGATTAAATCATTGTTATCCTTCAGCCTAACAACTGTAATTAAAACATGAGGTTGACCTTCAGACCTCCCTTGGTTTATTGCCCCAGCTTTAGCATTAATCCACTAGCTGAAAAACCAAGATAAATCCATGTTCACACACACACACACACAATATTTACAAGGTTTAACAAGTGTAACTCTGCAGGATCCAGAGCTGATAAATCCTACACTGCTCAATCTGATTAATACTAAAGCATGTCATTTGTAGCTTTGCATTGCAGTTGATGAAAAAGCATAAGTGAGAGTTGAAGTTCAAGTCATGAATTGTTGATTTTACTCATTATTCTGTACATTGAGTAAGGCAAAAATAACTTAAGTAATCCAATTATGAGTAATCCATGAATTTCAATAGTCAGCGGGCTTAAGTAACTGACAACAGTCTTTAGGAGGGATTTGGTTTGTCCAACAGATCACATTGGAATCAGCACCCTCCTAACTCGATTAGCATTAACGTTCACCTCTAGGAAATGAGTAGCCCGAAAACATGAAATTCGCTATGCGCGTTTGCACACACGCATACACACACGTAGCAGTGCACACACACACACAAGCGCAGGACAGTCTGCCTGGCACCAGACAGCAGTGCGTGGCCAAATGAGATGTGTGAGAGCCCCCTGCTGCCAAGAGGCGGACAGGAAGAAGAAACAAACCCTCTCTAATGGAGACATGACATGCTCGCCGGGGCGGAAACTCAAACAAACGATTAATGGGCCATGGAGCCTTCAGTACATCAGCAAAATACCCACCACTGCACTCCCCCCTCTCTCTGTTCTCCCCCGCTCTCACTCTGTCCCATGTTGGCCGAGGGGTTCAGCATTTCAAGACCCAGGCCCCTACCCCGAGGTGACATATTTCTCCCACCCCTTTACCCCAGTCCAACTGAAATCCCCTCGTGTGAATAAAGTTATCAACGCAATATTCATATCGCAAACATGTGAGAAGATCGTCGTGCACAGAAAGACGGTTGATTCAATAGTTAGGACGGACTCTTGCTGTTGTTATAAACTGGACCCCAAAGCTATGAGAGGCAACGATACAACTTGTCTGCATATGAGCAGCGTTGCAAGGCTGTTTCAGGGGTCAAGAGACAGACAAGTTCTGTTGCTATCTCGAGAAGACAAGAGTCCTGTAATCATGTCTTCTGGTAAAGAGCTCAGCCCTGTTCGGCCCCGGTGGAGGTGGGGACACAGCACCAAATGAGACAACAGGGTCTGGGAAAGATGGAGGGCAAAATCCACACAAAGGTGCACAACCCTTGAATACAATTGCAGAAGGTACTGATGATACGGTGCATGACTGAAACGGTGGTGAAAGAGTCTTGCGTAAATTTTGACTTCAATTGAGAAACACAAGGTCAGTCAGTGGCTGGTAAAGGCTGCAGGAGCAGTTTGAATGAGTCCAGGAACTGATAGGGTGGGGGTCTTCCATTCTCATGGGGCCACAGAGGTCCATCCAGTTCGGTAGCTGGTGCAGCCTCCCCCTTTGTCTCGCTTCCTTCGTAGCAAAAGAGAGGAGAAGGGAAGCCCCTTACGTTCATGTGTTTTGATTAGCAGGTAATGATCTTTGATCTAATGCGCTGACTGGGAAAGTGCCGCTCCCATTGAAATCCGGTGGATGCTTGGCCGACCTGGAGCCAGTGTCACTTCTCGTTAGGGCCTGCAGCTCCATGACCTCCCCGTTGCCAGTCCCAGCCCCCTCCTCGCAGCATGTGCACCCCGCGTAATGATATCAATAGCAGCAGGGGTGCAATGAATACAAATCCGCGTGCAGAATGTTTGGACAAGAATTCGCTCCCAGCCCTCCCTCCTCCTGCCGCCCCACTCACCACCGTTCAACCTCTATCCCCCACACAAAGGGCTAGGTTAGGCTGTAATCTGGATGGTTGATTTCACTCAAAATAGTTGGGCTACTGCTAAGAACAAATGCCCCCTGCTGGCTGGCTGTAGCCGCATATGTTTCAGCTAGTGCGTTGTTACGTCCCCTTCCGTCACGGTGAGCCATACCAGGCTTAAAAATCACCGTGTGAGAATGCTTGTGATCGCACCGAATTGTTTGAATGTATCCATGCATGCGACTAAAGCCATTCAGGCTGCAAAGTATATGATAATGACTGTTTAATGCTTAGTTGAAAGAATACAAAACCCAGTTGTCCATTAGCATGAAATAGGGCACCTCAAAAAAAAATCTTCAATTAGAAATATTGTTTGTTTCGTGTTGTCTGAAATGAGGCACACTTTCCCCCATGATGTCATGTAAACCATTTATTATCTGTACACCAGATGACTCACTTGTTGTTCTTATGACCTCCCTGCAGAAAATATACATGTACTGTATCCTATAAAATATACAACACCAACAGGTCGTTGGAAAAGGAAACCACTACACAGTCCTGTGACCCATATCGAACACTCTGTCCAGTGTTGGACCTGACATGGCAGCCACCTGATTTCCGTCTCTGGTATTGACACAGCCGTTTCAAGCAGCCTGGCCACAAGTGCCCATAACAAAGGTATGTTCATGGAGCCAGCCAATGAAAACCTCAGTTAAATTCAGGGAGGAAAGAACCAATGCATTTTTTTCCTGAATTAACAAGACTGGAAAAGCCATAAAATCCCCGCTATGAGACCTGTTTATTATCAATTACCGCGGCACAATGCAGCCATCCTGTGAACGTACATGCATGTGCTGCAGCCATGTGCCCCTCTGAAAGGATTGCATGCCATGTGCACATGCCCGGTGCACACAGAGTCTTCTCTCTTCTTCACCCGCCCGGGTCATTACTGCTGTCTGAACACACCTCTGTTGCTTTTCCACAAGGCTCTCAGTTACATGGTTCAGCATTCAGTGTGCTGTGAAATGCAGCGGTGTCAAGAACAATGTCCAAGAAGCCTGGAATCATCCCAGAAAGGCGAACGTTAGTGGTTGCTGAGCAGCGCAGAACTATAAAAGTGCTCAAATTCTTTCATCAAATATGGACGTTTTGTATTTGCCGCAAATTAAAAGTGAAAGTTCTTGTCTAAAAACATGAACTTACATGGAACTTTTCTGATGTTTTGATATTTTTGTTGCTAATGTTGCTCTAGGCTGCAGGGGTTTTACAATCTCATATATTGATATATATGAGATATAAGCAATGATAATATCAGTAGTGATGGTGCCATACATGTTACCTATGAGGCAATACATGGTTATTAAATACAAACATCCTCAGGATATATGGAGATAATATTTGCAATATGTGCACACAAATAAAAAAAATATAATTGTTTTATTGGGTGTTATAAGTATAATGTTTAAGTATTTCATACAGGTAAAGCTATAAGTTTATAACATATATGAAATACCCATAGTGAAATGTGTATATGCACAAACATTAAAATAAAATATATGATGGGTTTTTTCATATATTGAAATGATACATAATGTTCTATGCATATGTATTGTTTGTATTCTAAACATTTATACAAGAACATTTGTGTGATAAATGTATAAATAATTACATTACATTACATTGTATAGGCTGGACATATGTGTCAATATATGAAATTGCTCCAATTTGGATCAGGTTTCATGTTTGGCTTTGTACCTATACTGTATGTACATATAAATCATATATGGGAATTCCGTATACATACATGCATACATTAATTTTGCGTATGGGATAGCATCATAGTGTCCCTATCATTGGTTGTGCAATATGTGTATTTTTTAAAATTACTGCTATGGATGCAGCTATACAGGCACAGCGGCGCCCCCAGATGTTTTTTATAAGGGGGGCTGGAAGGGGCCACTGAAAATCTGCGCATGTGCTATGCATTCCATATTTTAATCATTGATTCACTGTAAATAAATAGTACTTAATGTTAAATATCAGACAGAAGCATGTTAAGCATACAATACTCATCACTGAGAAGAGTAATATCCAAATGTAACTCACTCACGAAGGAGGCGGAGCACTCGAGATGGGGGCCACCACAGCATTTTGAGTCAGGGACAGTAAAGTATGTTGAATAATATTGAATTATATCATGTCAAATAACAATTCAACATTTTATGCACGTGATTTCCTAAACCAAACTAGTGTGTGGTAACCGTCATGAGTTGTTGACCTGCCACAAAGACGATGTTCATGCTTGTTACCAGGCTGTTTTTCTCTGCAGTATTAGCTTCTCTAAATGAGCGTTCCCCCTCCCGAGCAGCCATTAGGGATGGGGTGAAAAACCACATGCTAAGAGATGACACCGCGGCACCACTCGTCAATCAAAGTGTGGTTTACATCATCTTGTATCAGACAAGCTGCGGGCATGAGGCACGAGTGTGCACCCTCGTATCTGAGGCGTGCTCCTTGCCGCAGTTTGACAGAAGATTCTTAGCTCGTGGTCTGTCATCACGGAGGATGACATCATTTAAAATCTGTTAATTGTAAACACAAGTGAGCGCACTGTCAATCTGTGGTGCGAGAGGCAAATTTATAACCTCTTGCAGGAAGTGCCTTCTGCTTCTGTCCAAAATGTGTGTGTGGAAATACAGCACATTTATTTTCTGTATTTTCTTGATATTGTATTCATTTTTTTTCCTGTGCATATTTTGATTAAGGTTTTTCAGACATATTGAATGGTTCAGATTTTAAATCTATATTCAGGGAGTCACAAAAGAATAGAGAAGACCACAGATCAGTCAAATGTGGACCGTGTTGAATATTTGATGGTGTCATGTATAGTCACTTTAAAAGACGCAGCGTGACATTTACACCGGTGTGAGAAGTCCCATCTCCTCTGACTCAACACTCAGGGAGTCCTTGTCTCAAAAGCTTTTTATTCCACTACATCTCAAATCCATTAGCATTAATACGACTACAGGAAATTAAATCTTTATGTGAACATGGCGAAGTTTCCTCGGGTCAAACCTGTTTTGTCTTACAGTGTCTAGATTGTTTCAGTTAATTTATCATTACGCAGATTTTTTTATTTATTTTTTTATTTTATACTTTCATTATTATTTTTGTGATTTTTTTTATGTAACGCTGACAATGTAGTCAACGCATTCTGATTATTTTGTCATGACAAGAGGTCCTTCCAGTGTTTGATAATGTAATGAAAAGTGAAATGGCCTCCAACTACATCTAGACTAAATGAGAGGAAAGATTAAGATGAATAGGTACATCTGGCTCTCACTTGAAACTCTAAAGGAAGTCGAGATAACCAAGGAGGGTCTGGTTATTCATCACCATCCAGACATGTGCCCGTACACAACTGTAACGGCTTAGAAAAGCAGACACGGACAGGCGGAAACTCACCAGCCATGCATACTCGGAGGCAGCACCTGACTTTGGGCCCTGTTTTTTTTTAAAAAAACCTCACGGAGTTTACTGTAAAGGAGCAGAAGGGGAAAGCGATGGATTGACAGCTGGGCCAGGAGGGCACCTGGTTAATTTCACCTATCATCCAGACCCTTAGTGGCCCACACATCCCCTTGCATGTCTCTCTCTTTCGCTCTCCACTCTCTCTCTCAGGGGAGCAACTTTTCCTCCAGATCCTGACTGACATAAACCCCAGAGCCTCCGGACCCCAAACTGAATTTGCTGCAGACCTGCTTGTCTTCTGTCTGCTTCATCTATCTCTTTCTTCCACGATTTCCATCCCCTTAACCATCGCTGCCCTTTGTTCTTGCAGTCGATCGATGCACCATAACTCAACCGGCCTCTGGTGTTTGATGTCTGAGCTCTGGATATCATTTCAACCCGTTTTTTCGTAGAAGCAGCAAACCACACTGATAATACCACGTCGCACGAACACAGGCCTGCAAATGATGTGTGCACGCACGTAGACACACATGCACTGACACAGATCCACAGGCATAATTTATATACACTTAGTAATAAAAACAATATTGAGATGGAAGGATAACATTGGGGGGGGAAGAGACACAGAAGGCTTGAAAACAGTAGGAGATATGTCACAAGACTCAGCTCACAGTTTGAGACACAGTTAAGAAAAGTAATGTGAGGTGACCTAAAAGCAACATAATGAGTATGATATTTGCATAGACGAGCATAGAGCTTGGTTGTGGTTCAAGTAAGTCTTCTCTCCTGAACATCATAGTAGCTTGCTTTCCCACCTACAAAGCCAAATCTATTCTTACTCCAATTCTGAACTTTTTAATCAAACTACCTTTTTTTGGATTTGCGCAGAATCTCTGTTTCATTTTAAAATTTAGTTGAAGCTCAGCAAAGTGGAAATGCACGCACTGATGTATTAAGTACACGTATAAAAAAGTTAGAAAAATACAACTCCCCACTAAAGTTGTGGCTAGAAAGCAGAAGTAGAGGGAAAGCAGTGGCGTTGGCATCAACCAGCACGTCCTTAAAACTTTATCCATAATAGGTTTGCTGCGGGATCTTTTTGCAGCAACACCCTTCCTCATTCTAATGAATTGCACACAGTTCAACCCAACCATCAGTTTATGTGTTGGTCACTTGTGTTTTATGTGCTTTGCTCAAGAGCACCTCAGCAGTGAACAATGAGAAATGGGGCAAATGCTGCTAATTCAGATCCCCACGAGATTAAATGTGTAATACAAATAATAGATACACGCCTCATGTGAGGAGTGGGTTAACATGGTGTGTCTAATTCATGCTGATGGAGGCTATATATTCATACATGGTCACAAGTAAACAGTTGCAATTAACCTGCATTACTTTTATGTGTATTTAAAGAAATGTTAGGAGCCTGTAGGGTGAGCAGCATCTGGATCTTCTCTCCTCATTTATCACTTTTAGCTTTCATTAACCTGTAAATGACATATAATGTCCTGTATTCGCAATATAGAGATGAGGAGAAATTAAATCCTGATGGACTGACAGAAGTACTTTGTGAGTTTTATCATACAGCAACTTTGTCATGTGCAGTTGTACGGAGGATCAAATGTGCCAACCATTTTGTAGAACGTGAATGTTTTTAACTAAGATGTAAATGTAAAATGTTTCAAAATAATTCTTCAAGTTGAAATGATTTTGAGTGACTCAGTAACTGATTTTATCAGGGCATGAACGTGATCATCTTTTTTCAGATTTCAGTCATTTGTTGATTAATACAGTATTGTTTGACACAAATTACTGTTTTTGATAATCATTACCTGGCTAAACAATTGTCCAACAATTTTGAGTAGACTTACCATTAGATTAACACCAGGAATTTGGTTTCTTCAGAGCTTCATTAACCTATGAAATAGCTAAGCCGAGATAAACAATAATATATGTCTATCTCCAGATTGCCCAGAGGATTTACAGGGGTCATTGACAAGCTTTGGAAAATTGAATTGAATGCCTAAGCAAAGTTATGAAGTTGCAGGTTGGTGGTTCAAATGTCTTTAATTTTGCTGTTAATTTTCTAAGTAATCAGTTAATTTTGGGGTTGTCAAACAAACGTTGACGGCTATTACAATGTTTATTTCAATTTTTTTATAAGGATGTTTACGACTGAAGCACGAGCAGCGGTTATGTTAGCTGGTAGCATTCATTTAGCCTAAATTAGGGTTTGTTTTGTGTACAAATCCAAAACAAAAGCAGACAAACAGAAGAATTAGATGAGAGTGAAACATCATTTTTTTGCGTTTCTCAGCCTGATTAAGTACACGAAAAAAATCTGTAATCTATGAGACTCCTACCTCATCTCTCTTGGAAGCGGGCTGACTTACCAAAGCGCGGCGGCGAGCGATCCGATTTGACCTATCATGTCATGAGATAGAGGAGTGTGTTCAGGTGCAATGAGCTGGGAGGGAGTGCAGTTGTCATGTTCCCTAACGTGTAGCAGGATGTATTGCTGGCAGAAGCAGCAGGGGAGATCCAGAGTCTCTCCTGAACACTCACAGCCTCATGAAAGAATGATGGTTGATTACCTGCAGGAGATGAGCTACGTGGGCCCTCCAGAGTCACAGGATAGCACTTTAGAGCTGCAGGGCTACGGCACACCGCTGAGAAAGAAGGAAGGGGGAGATCCATCTTTGTCTTTGTTGTAAATTGAGTTCTGTTCCAGAAAATAAGACCTCACACATTTAAATGAACTCATGACAGTCAGATTTTTTAGCATATCACATTAGACGGGTCTCTAAATTTGATTTTTTTTAGTACTTTCATAAACAAAAGTGCTACAAGAAACAGAAACAGCCAATGAAATGACCACAACTCTACAGCTGTTCAAGAGATGGTAACTTTCACAGATTTTGGTCGTTATCCGTGAATCCACACATAAATGCGAACGTCTGAAACTGTTAATGCCACCAAAACAAAGGTTATTACCTGTTTACCCTCAACACCTGTCAACAAAGTTACCTGACGCCAGTTTTCTTGCTCAACAACAAAAAATCAAGTCATGTTTTCTTCGTATATTCTGCAGACTTTATTGTCGATACCCCTTTTTTCGTGCCACAGCCCCGTTCTCTGGGAGAACAAGGTCCAGATGGCTCGGGGGCCCCATCAGTTTCCCTCCACCAGCCACTCTGCTTATCGGCAAGTTCACTTCACTTCAAGGAACCACTGACAGCTCTGTTAATTAGCACCTTCAGCTCTTTTTTCCCAGACACGGACAAAACTAAGCCATTCATACGTCGATTAACTCCTCTCCCCTTCCCAGTTGGCTTTTCTTGGATATTCTGTTCTGCAAGAATATAGATTTAGTGGAGAATTCTCCCATATACAACCATCTATTTCTGTGTTTCATGACAGAATAGAATTGGCTGATAGTTGGAAGGGATCAGCAATAAAATAAAATCATTGTATGTGCAATGGAGGTCAGAGTTACAATTAGTAAACTGATAATTTCCTCATTCTTTGGATTAGTTTCGTCCTCCACATCACAAAGTGAGACCCATGCAAATACATTCTGCAACAAACTTGACATGGACTTTCCATTACCTCCAGATGTTTGCTGTAATTGCCACAATAGAGAAATAATTCAAATAACAACAAGGCGACATTTCTTTTATTTTGACCTCTTTGTTGTCGACGTTAACAAAGATGTGGTCACCACAGAAATTGACACAATGCGGACTATAAAAGCTTGAGTCGTTATAAATCCATCATCTCATCATTATCATCCCCACTGCCACCATCTAAAGAAAAGGTCTGCTTCGTCTGAAACTGAAAGCCACAAGACAGTTTATAGCACAGTGGCATCAGTCCAGGGTCAGTCCGGGGCCCTTGGCCTCTACCCTCAGCGGAACTGAGTTCCTGACCTGCCGGCCATTTGTCCGAAGTGCAGGTTGGACCCTGGACAGCCTGCAGGGGAGGGAAATCAACGCGGAGCTTTGATCTGCTGTTGGGAGTAATGAAAGTACCCCTGCTAAATTACAGTGGGGTTCAAAAGACTAATAAATAATCATGTCCAACAGATACAGGTGACGGATACAGATCTAGGTCACATTCTGTAATTAAATATTAAACGAAGCTTATACTAGATTTTGCAGAGCAACCTAGGAAAAAAATGGATATGAATAAAACAAATTTCATCCAATTTTATAAAATAAGGAGTTCTCTTTTGAGGTTTTCTACCAATGACAAAATAAATAAAAATCGCTAGATGTTATTTTAGGTTGTTTTTTTTCTGGTCGAGGGATTGGTTGAGTTCTTTAAAACTCTGTTTGCAAGTGATAAGAATACAGTTTGGTAATTCCTATAAAAGATAAATTAAAAGAGCCGACCATGGGTTTAATCCTCCTGTCTGTTTGAAGTGGTCAGTCGTGGGGGGAGGCGGGACAAAGGGTGCTGATTGATAGCCACTCGGCCTATAGGGCCGGCCGAGCTTCCTCCAGAAGGTCACGTCCTGTCTGGCCCCTGTCCACTGCACACTTCCACAACATATCCGGGGTCTCGGCCCTCCGAGCTGAATGAAGCACACACAACATACACACACACACAAACTCTGTACCCCCTCGGCGCCATGCTGCGGCGGTGGTCAGGGCCTTGCGTGCCATCCAGGCTCTGGTGTGAGGGGGAGGGGAGGAAGCAGAGAGATGGGAAAATAGTCTTGAACCAATCACAACCCTCGATTCTCCTTATGGAAAAGGTTACAGCACTCCTCCTCCCCTTCTCTAGTCACTCTAACTGTAACTTTAGGTCATTCTGTCTTTCACATCTTTATTACTCAACACAGCAGATGTAGAGTATATAACCTGTTAGCTCTGCACTTGGCTGTGTGCATATCAGCCTTTAATATGCAGCCACCCAGTCGTACACAATGTCACCGAAAAGTAGTGGCCACTATTCAAAGATTGCTGGGTAATGTACGTTAGCTGTGAGTGATCCCTGATGAACGGCTCGAGGTTTTCCACACTGTCCAGTTTGTTCGGCCCTGACGCTACGATCACTTCAAAACCCACTTGCAAACACCCAGAACTCAAACCACGATGGGAGGCCCAGAGAAGCTCACAGGCTCTCAGCCTTCTCTGTCTGACCTTGGACAATGGCTGTAGCTCCATCTTTTGGTGGGCAAGTTAAGTGCAGCTGTAGATGAGGACGTGAAAAGGCATTTTTTAAAACTTTGTCTCAAAAAAGTCTTGAGAGCACAACACAAGAAAGAACAGTCCCATCCAAATGCATTTTTTAAAGCATAATCAAAAACAACAGTTGATCAAATTTCTATGCAATCAAAGGAAGCACAAAATAATAAAAACAACACAATAAAAACTAATATACAAGGACAACAACATAGAAAGGCAATTCACAATGAGTGACAGGTCCAGGAATAAAACATCTGGCGATCAAAGAGTTGTAGGATCAAAAAAAATTTACTTTTTTTTAAATACATACTTTACATATACCATGAAAGTAAATGAAAGTATAGCAATGTGTGTAATGTTAATGTAATGTTAAAAAAAAGATGTTGCCATATTTTTGCACATTTTGCATCAAAGAGTCAGGTGAAGAAAATACCTGAAAAAAAAACACTTATAAACTCTTATAAATCTATGAAATGTAACATATATATTACCTGTGTTACCATCTCAGTAACATTGACAAGTTTATTGTAATGTGAAATATCAGAGGAACGATAAGAACAGTAATAATAATAGAAACCTTTTTTTTATAATTATTCTTTATGACATTTTACAAAACCAGATAAAACAGTCAATACATATTGTTTGTCATTAAAGTCTTTTATTTTTATTCAGTAAATGTGCATTAAACTAGTGTTGAAATTATATTAAAGGTCAGCCAACAACTAAATCAATCAAACTTCATGGCGAAAACAGTGTTTGACAGTGTTTTCTGTTTTCAGAGATGAGTGGTAAAAAGAGATGTGCGAAATTCCCTCTATAAAAACCTTTGACTCTTATATGTCAACAAAATGAAACAAGAATTTTGAACCTGCCTTCGTCCAATTAAGCATGTGACAAAAATTAAATGCGCTTTGTTTTTAAAGCCTCTTGAAATCCGGGTTAAACATGACCAATAAAATAATAGTTTGGAGTGGCCATCTTCTCAGGAGCTCAGTCCTAACAAGCTCTGTCATCTTGTTATCCAAGAGTTTGTCTTAAGCCTTCTCTTACTTCAATGTCCGGTGATTGTTTTGTTTTTTTCTTTCTCTGATCCTGCTGGAGACAAATGAAGTGCCTAACCACAGAGAGACAAGAGCGCTCACAGAGGGTGAAAAGAGAGTCTGGGAAAACATTCCTAAGACGAGGGAAAGGGGAGAAGGGAGAAGAAGAACGGAAAGATGTGGTAATGACATTTTTCAGTATGTTCAGTCTTGTACAATATCAAATGAAAATTTTACGACCCAGATTAGGATGCGCTGACGTCAAGTTAAATTAAGTGCTAAGGTAAATAAATGGAACTTCATACCTTATAAACCATTCTTTCTGTTGCACAAATGCATGAACTAATAATGATTGCTGTTGTGTACAATCAGAGGTTTGACATTGTACATAATCACACTTACACCAAGTGCGCAATCTAAGTAAGTACAAGGATTTTCGCTCTGAAATCCCCTTAACCGCAAAGGCTTTGTGATGATATGGTCAAAGCCTAGCACACCTCTGCTCCTGCTGATCATTAATAATGTAAAACAGACGAGAGAGGGGAGATGAATAGGGCTCGGAAAAAGTGTTGATGAGAGCGTATTACGCGTGGCAAGGTAACAAAAAAATAATTAGAGAGCTGTATTCAGTGGAGTTGGATTGACTGGTACGAGGAGTGCGAGAGGAAATGTGGTAGAGGGAGATGTAAGAGAGGCCACGGGTCGGATCTGTGCCAGAGAGGGAAGGTGTTGACTAGATGCAAACGAGTTGGCCCCATCGAGGAGCGACAGTGAGGCTGATAACCCACTTTCCACCCACCCAGAGAGGACCTCTTTATAAGGGCTTTCTGACGGGGCCCCAGGCACCTGAACATCCCCAAAAATAAACCCTCTCCGAGTCCTCGTCCAATGGGCTGTGGCTCCCTGCCAACACAGCACGACACACAGGGTAGTCTCAGTCATTCACACAGACAAATCCTCTCATTTAATGTTACTTAATTGCAGCGATAGAATGTAACACAGTACATTTACCCAAGTACTGCGTTTAGGTACAACTTTGTGGTACGCGATCGTGTCAATTTTAATGCTGCTTTATACGTCCACTCGTATGGAGGCAAATATTGTACTTTTTACTGGACTACATTTATTTGACAACTTTGGTTACTTGTTACTTTGCAGATCACATGCTGCAGCAGAGGCAAGGCACTATTCTATTTTATCTGCAATCACAAAAAAACCCCACTGATTCTGACCATCAGAATTGGACAGGTCAATAACGATAAATGTGTGTTTAATTTACTTTTACTTGCACTTTTGATACGAAAGCACATTCATTACCAGAGAATTACTTCTGATACTTAGGTACATGTCATATCAGACACTTTAACTTAATGTATGGGTGAATTTCACCTTTACCAAAGCAGCATTTTAACACGAATCTTTACTTTTACTCAAGTAGAACCTTTTGGTTAGTTGCATATACATTCATGTGAAACCCAGTGATGGGTCCCTTTCTCCACTTTAGAATACACACATCAGTGCCAGCGACCTCTATTTTCAGGGTTCCAGCCACAATGACACAAAATAGGGAACGTGTGGGAAGATGCTGAGGGTAATAAAAAGAAAAAGAGGTGCAAAAAAAAAAAATGAAAAAAAGAGAAAGAGGCCTTTGCGTGCTGACTGTATTTCATTTTCGTGGCACAAAGGCGAGCAGCGGAAACACTGTCCTGCAGCTCGCTTTGGACGTAATAGTCCCCGCTGAAAAGCCTCTTTCCTTTCTCAGAGGGTGCATCCAGATTTACAGCTTGACAGCAGCAACAGATCATGGCAGAGACACAGCTCTCTGGCAAGGAAGGATGTTCTTTACATTACGATTGGCAGGTGGTGGTTTTTTTTGTTTAATCTGGGTTGGATAACAGAAAATTTAAGAAGGGGATTATAAAGCGACAGCAGAACATTCATGTCAAACATCTGTAAATCTAAAGTGATCTTAAACTGTCCCTGACAGGAAGTCACTGTCATATAAAGATCATCATTAATGTGGTGTCCAGAATGTGCTTTCTTGGCCTTAAGAGCTTTTATTGAACATCCCAAAATGATCAGCACAAATGAGAAGGTCATACGAGTAGAGGGGATATCAAGCAGCGAGCGTGCAGTTTGTTGAGCCTGGTTAGGGTGAACTGGGCAACTGGAGGCTCACAGTTATCAAGAATGTTTTTTTATAAAGAGAGAAGGTCTTAATGGAAAGGACATAGTTGTAAACAAAAAGTTAAGTAAGGCCATTACGTCTCAAATAGTGCATTTTCGTTCACAGTGTAACTGTTAGCGCCATTTCGGAACTCCAGCTTGTCACACTTCATCACAGAAATTTCACATTTTCAAAGGGACTCAGATCCGTGTGATCATTCTCCCAATCTGGTTCCTATTCGACATACTGTAATGATGGCCTGCAGCCAACACAACCCCAACAGACATTTCTATTTCTAATTAGGACGTTTCTGGCCCCGAGACAGTCCCACTGACTACAGTTCTTCCCTTGTGATCAAGCTAATTTAAGGTTCCCTTCAAGCGTCTGCATGGCAGGTTGTTCCAAACATCCTCGAGAGCCGCCTGTTTCCAAAACAAAGCCGCAGCACTGTAATTACGATATGACAATAAACCGAGCTAACCAGCAGTTGACCCAACAGCATCTCAGCTCCACCCAGGCTGAGAGTGCAGCACTGTGTGACTCTTATAAAAAAAAGACACACACACACACACACAAACCAAAAGAATATCACACAGAGGATCCGTTAATGAGTCGTCAGCAGTTTTTCTACATCGCTAATGTCAGTCATGTTGGCCCCGTCATTCCTCAAGTGGCCTTCTGCCTCGTAAGCGATAGCCTGAGAAAGGGCAGCAATCTTATCATCAGAAAGGGGGGGAGCACACGGAGAGGAGAGCCAGACTGCAGGGACGGCTGCTCGGGGGAAAAAAGGCACAACACAGTCACATATCTGCAAACAGATAATTACTCTGATAATGGATTAAGATTAATGAGATATGGGGGGAGAAAAAGATCTTAATGTGTTGTTCATAGACATCTAGACACAAAGTCACGTTGCATGTTCAGATTTAAAGGCCCAGTGGTGCCAACAGTGAAACTTAAAGGTGCCTTGTGAAGTGCCCTAATGAGGTCTAATGAATGTGTTGAACGCGTTTTTGTTCTGTATTAATGATCTGAAAATTAGGCATATTATAAAATTGGAAACTTTCTTTGTTCTTAACAGTTTCTGCTAGCTTACAGTCTTCTACTTTGCTGCCTTTGCTGTGCGCACTGCTGCGTTTCTTGAGTGTTACTGCCACCTGTGGACAATTTGCAGGAATGTGTATTGCATCACGGCGTGCACATTTCTCCAGGGGCTAGGGCAAAGTGAAACCACCACAAAAGAAACTCCACAGGTCCTCTTAAATGGTGGGCCACAGGCCAAAGGCAAACCCCTATAGTACTGTATTGTATTGTATTGTATGGCATTGTTAGGAGGCAAAATGGTACTAGGATCCTAAGTTCTGACTTCCTGTGCAAACCCGCGCAGATTATGAGTGTAATAATTAGTAATTAGGGATCCTACATATTTAAAGAACAGTTTTACAGGGGCAGTAACAAATAAGAATATAAAATCAATAGAATGAATGAAACAGACAACAAGTAAGATAAATAAGTAAAAAAATAAATAAATAACTATAACAACAATTAAAAAAAACTGGAATCAAGCATTTAAAGCACCTTTGTACTTAAGTGTGTTTTGAGGAGTGATACAATGAAGCAACGATTCAGCAATTCTCGGTGTTCCAATTCTCTCAATATGTAAGTAGGACTTTAATTATCTCTATTTCATACCTTCTATGGAAGTATGAGAAACTGTTTTCCAGCCCATCTCTGACTGGTCCAGTCTGAGCCTAGATTGACTCTTAATTATACAGATCACAACAACCTTTGATTAAAATATTCGCTCCAATAAATTAGATTTACAGATCAGTACACTGTGCAGATCTTTTGTCTGACTTTTCTTTAGGGCAGCCATGCGTAATAATTATTAATGTTACTGTGAAATGTTATTAAAATGTTTGCAATTACATCGTTTAGAGAACCTTTTTCTTGTTAGTGCACTCAAGGGCATGTTTTTAAGAGTCTGCTCATGAGTCACATTGTCAGAGAATCAAACCTATGAAACAAAGTGTGAGTGTTCTTTAAAGCACCATTAATTAGAGAAGTGCTTTTCCAAAAGACACTAAGATGAGCTGAAACAAATGGGCCAATCAAAGGGACGTGGCATGAGCTGACCAGCAGAAATGCAAAGTTTACACACATTTGTTATTAATCAACTTAAAAGGTGTGCGCAGTGGTAACACAATGTCCTACAGCTTTATACACGGAGACAGCACAGTCCAGCTGTAACGGCTGCCTCGCATTTATATCCCACTCTTACGAGAGCAGCAGCACTCTGATGCTCAGCCTCTTTGGCATAATCTCAAGTGGATGCTGTGTCAGTCCTGGGAACCCTAAACAAAGATAAAGCTGCCGTTCCTGATGACTGGAAGGTTGCTGCAGCACAAGAGAGCCCCGGGACAGGGGGAGAGGGGCCATCAGATAGACGAGGAGGGTTTCACATGAGGTAAAGGCAGCTGTAGCTCGGTATCTTCGTGTGAGGATTAACTGATATCGCAGGCAACGTAACCTCCTTCACTCCAGTTTGTTCTGGTCCCAGAGAATTAGGGGACAGACAGTACAAATGCCCTATCTGGACATTGTTTCCCCCACAAATTGCTTTTTATAGCCGGCTTTGCTCAGATGTGTATTTCACCTGTTACTTCCTTCACTTATAAACACTCACTTGTTTTATTTACTCTTCTGTCTGTCTGTCTATCCATCTTTGCCTGTAATTATTCTATTTACCTATTTTTCTGCAAGTCTTTTTCTGACTTTATCATAAAATATCTTTAGTGTTCTAATTGCAAGTAAACACTGTCTGGCAGAAATCTAGTTTTGCACATTAACTTTAAGATAACTACACTCTAATTAGACATCTCAATACTACAGGCATGTAAGGAAATTAGCCATTCCAATATCCATGCTGTATTAACCACTTTCCAGTGGTATCCCCCCACCCCCCTTAAAGACATACAAATAAAGCAATTTTATTAGCCTCATTTGGACATCCCACCACCGCGGAGTCACCTGTGCTTGACAATTATTGACACAAATGTCACACTATAATTTTACATTATAAACTGTATTAATACAGTGACAGATCATGAACTACTGTCCCCCTGGGCACATCTGAGCAGAGAGCGTGTCAATATTCTCTCAGTTGTAATACATTTTAATCATTTTAGAAACACATTATAATTCAATTCAATATGCATTACAATGTCATTATAAGTGACCATAATTGGTCAACCATGCTGGTATTTGCCAACTCTTTTCAGCAGATTGTCACTGCCTATACCAATAAATACACTTATTTTTTACACCTGACTGCAGACAACATCAAGTCTCTTCTGTAGTGGAAATAACATATTATTACATCTACTGTGAGTATGATGGCCCTCTGGTAGACGCAGACATACAGCACTTTTAAATATGTACATATTCACTGGGGAAAATAAGTATTAACTCAACTATTATACTCAACTGCCTAGCGTGTGCATAATCTAAGTGTCATTCTATCAATTTGAATTTTGGTTTCTGTTGTTCACATTTTTTTAGATTAAGATATCATCTAGACTTTTTGTTTTAATAATAAAATGTGGCTCTATTTTCTCAGCACTTTTGAGAAACAACATCATACTTATTAGTATTAGAAAATGGTGCATATATAAGTAGTGCCTGGCATTACTAGGTTATAAATATACAGTGGATTTGTAGTATTGACACAGTTGTGGCTCGTCATAAACTGCACTGCAAACTGAAACTTTGCTTTCCCCCTGAGACCGAGGAGCTGGTGTGTTTTATGAATGGATGTTACTTGGAAGATCCCCCTGCTATGAAATATGACCGTGCTCTGGTGTGTGTCCTGTGACAATCTCCATGGTGACTCTGCCGTGTTTGGACCAAAATACATTACCTACTGTACCCACCACCCATTTTCTTCCATCTTTAGTAGCACCGACACGGACGAGTGAGTGGAAGGCACAAATCCTCACAGAGGAGCCTCCGCAGCCATGAATAACCTGTGATAGCATGTGCACATATCATCAACAAACAGCTCGCACTGTAACCACGTCCAGATGGGCCGAGCCATCGGTGTAGTGCTGCTCTTCCCACTGAGGCTGCCGTGCATGTGGTCATGTTTTGCACCTTCCCAGCAGCTGAAGAAAAGCGAGAGAATCCCGCTTTGCCGGATGATCGACCGTTGTATCTTCTGCAGGAAATAAATTACACGATCATTTGACATGTGGCCGTTCGTGATGCTTCTCAGATGTGAGACAACAGGTCCGTTCCTGATGACAGAAAAAAACTCAAGTTTGGTACCAAGTTGGTGATGAATACAACCCTAAAGAGGTTCTTTCTTTTTTTTTTAAGTGACAACAACAGTCTTCATTCTAATGAAATCAACAAGCACAACTTGTTCAGTTTAGCTTTGTTTAGTGTGGTACATTTTAAACAGTGTACAGTAATGGCAAATGTCAAAAGCAAGTCATTCATTATTCATAATGAAGTGAATCTATTACTTTAATTTTACAACACTCTTCATACTGCTTCATTCACACGTCACGTACAAACAAGGACAGTTACTGTATATAGTGTCTTTATCTTTACTCTAATAGTTTATTATATTTTTTATTCAAATTGTTATCTTATTCTTTCCACTCCCTCTCTATTATTGTCTCTTATTTTTTGAGACGTACTCTTGTGCTGCTACTTCTTTCCCTGTACTGCTGCATTACCTGCAAATTTCTCCCAAGGGCGATCAATAAAGGAACATCTCAATCTTTATTTCATAAAACAACCAAGACTTACACTGAATGTTCTTCTAAATATTGTATCAGCAATTTCTTATAAATGTTTCTATCAT
>OMLP01022672.1:0-19618 GCA_900302685.1 Spondyliosoma cantharus | reverse complement strand
GTGTGTGAGCGCACCTGTGTGTAATGTGAGTGGAAAAAAGAATTTCCCAATTTGGGATTAAAATAGTATATAAAATAAAAAATAAAATAGAATAAAAATAAAATAAATATGCAGAATAAGAAAGTGCCATATGAAAGTCTATACTTTGTTTCAACAATATAAAAAAAAACCTATTAAGGAACAGCTTTTTTCTTAATGCAGCTGTATTATCCAGGAAAATGTTAGTTTGGGCTAAATACCGGATCGAGACTCGGTATCGGCAGACACTAAATATTACTCGGATTGGGATTTGGGTAAAAAAACCTGATCGGGACATCCCTAGTTAGAGTTAAAGAACGTGGTCAGGCTTCAAAACACTAGTGCAGTGCCCATTGAAAACAGACTGTCTGGCAGCCCCTGTGAAGGGTCTACAGATCCAGTCTGAAGCCTCCTCACAGACTCATCAGGGGCACCCCGGTAAGGTTAAACATGTTTAATATTTATATTCATATTAATGAGTGAGGCATCCCGGAGCAGCTGACGGTGCTTCCAGGCAACATTCCAGCCCTTGAGGCTAATGTTAACTAGAATATTAGTGTTGACAGAAACTTAAAATGTCAACTCCAATTCTAGCTGAAGAATAGAAAATCCACGTTGACCATGTATCCCCACTCACCCAGACTTGTGTTATCTTCTGCTTTTGTTTTTTTTCTTACAGCAACAGATTACTACAGCAAGTTGTTTTACCACGCTCATCTCCAGTTTGTTTATGTCTGCTTCCCCATGAGATCAGGAAGGGTAGTGAATGTTCTTCCTCTGGTATGATAACCTTACTCTAAAACATTCTAGTGTGTTGATGTTTAAGAAGAGACTTCCCTGATATGTGTGACACAACCCAGTTTCCTGTCCTATGCGCCCAGCTTCAGCCTGCAGAGTGCTGAAGCCACGCCCCCTCTACTTCTGTTAGTTCAGCTGTTTTTAAAGCTGTTGTAAGTGTAACTTTGGGTGTCATATAGCTCTTTACTCAAACAGTAATCTATGATACAGAATGTTTGGTCGGTAACCCGTGTCTCACCTGCCTCTGCTCATGTAGTAAAAGAGAAATGAAACTTAATGGTATCCCTGCACACGTTATCCAATGAGGACAGAGACCTCCATGAAGAGGTTTTCCTGTCTGCTTGTGAACACACAGAGAGCAGGATCCTCATGTTTGCTGCTGTCTGGTGATTCCAGCTCCGCTTTTATGTGGTGATGTAGAGATTGTCTGCAAAACAGACAGGAAGTCAGCTAAAACGACGATAATGCTTGCAGCAGCTTTAACATTGGATGTCCAAATTTCACCTAATTTGACCCTGCACTTTCTTTGGTCCTCCAATGTCTGCACTTATAAGATATTTTTTGTGATGTAAATTTTAGTTGTTGACTCGCTATTTTGCTCTACATTAAAGACTAACGAAAATCAATTTCTTGCGTTTATTCTACTTATCTGTGTCATATGGGGGCTGGGGCATTGGGGGTTGGCCACTTGCTTAATACCACAGAAAACCTCCCTTTTTTCACGGCCTAATGTTGGCAGGTAGGAAGGAGCTACATGGTGACAACAATAAAGATGTGATCGTATGAATGATCATGGTCATGCTTTTAAAAATATATACTGACATTAGGAAAATGGAATCAAACTGTGGTCTCCCATGGTATAGTGTGATGTTTTTGTTGACCCATCCATCCACCCTGCACTCCTCTACATCACTTTGCCTCCTCATTTACTCAATCATAATTAATCCCAGTATAATTAGGGGGCTTTGTCACTTGGATGTAAACGTGTCATTTTGGGGCCCTTGCTCAAATGACTGATGCTTGTCTCAGGAAAGCAGCTAATTAAGAAAAAAAAGACTGACGCATTCATCTAATGCAGCAAAACTGACCGCCAAATCGAGAGCCAGTCACAGATACTCTTGTTTCAGCTAGGAGCACTCTAGCACAGATGTTATATGAAATTTGCCATGGTAACATAGAGCTGTTTGTCTGATTAGCTGCTGTTTAACTGTTGAAAACAGACATCAAACGATACATGCTTCAGTAAAGCATTAAATGGCAGTGATTGTATATAACACAGATTCATTGGTGTTTGTTCCTCTCTACTGATTGGGAATAAGCTGCCAGCTCACATATATCCCTCAGCCTGAAATAACATCACTCTGGATGAACAGGCCCCCTCTATTAAAAATGCTACAAGAAACTGTTGGCACAATCCAGTTGCAGAGAGAAAACAATTCTCCCAGGACTAACTCGGATATTGCAGCAGGGGATGCAACCATTTCTCAAAAGACAATTTCCTCACAATAGCGTCAGCCATTCTGATTCCTGGGGAAAGGCTAACATCATTTGAGGATAGCACAGCTACACTTGATTAATTGTTATGGGAAGAGGTAGTGATATGACAATCTCATATTCACAGTGCGGGAACAAGCAAGGCTTATTTTTAGAGCAGGTAGCTGCTAGGAGTCACATTTAACTGAGATTCCTAAACTATGTGGCAGACGTCGGCTCTGTTGGCTGTTTCTGATCAGAGGGAAGTTATTTTCTAATCTATTCCAGTCTAACATCCCTCAGGGGTCATATGAGCATAGGGAGAGAGGGTTGGTGGTAGCAATGATACTCTAATTAATGGGCAATTAACTATATCCAGTCATAATTACAGTTTCCAGACAATTAAGTTCAGTACGATGAATGTCAAATATAGATTTAGTGAGTTATCAAAGGAAATTAAAATTAGTATTTTTTTCTGAATATGAATATGGATGAATATTTTTTTCCCACTGCTTCTCAGGGTAGGTGAAGTAGCATTCATTCATTCCTCAACAGAGAAACAACCATATAGGACAACACTGAAAGTCGCTTATTATGACCCGTATTTAAGTTTCTTGGTAGGTTGCGGCCCCTAGTGGCCGTAGTTATTTGTCCGACAGCAAAGGAGGAAGTCAGATGAAGTAGTATAAGGAGCCACAAAGGGAGGAGGTCAACAATGAATGCTTGGGACAGACAGTGTTCATGTCCAGTTTAAAACAAAAATTGAATGGCAAGTTTTTTAACTAACGTAGTTAAGTTACTTCACGTACATGAATAACTGAACTTATGTTTGTAACATACGGAACTCAGGTGGTTAAATGGTTGAAACAGTGGACTTCCCCTATAAAAACAGGAGTTGTTTTTAAATAATGTCACATAACTAGGTTGGTGTATGTAAATGAGTAGTTTTGGTGCTTAAACCTAACTAAACCATTAACGTTTGACAAAAGTCATAATATGTGAAATGTTTGTGAGAAAACTTTATACTTACTTTGAAATTGTAGCTAGATGTTGCATATTATGTATTATTGCTAACTTCACTGTGGAGCCCTTCAGTGCAAACAGGAAAAGTCAGGGGACCAGCAAGGATCATGACACCCACAGTTATCCACTGTGACCCATCCAACAGTTGTTGAGAAACTCCACTGTGAACCACAAATGATTAGCTAGTGGTGAAAGTCTGGAGACCAGGAATATATGTGAATATATGTGTAGAGCCCCGGTCCTGGCATGACTAAAAAGCCGAAAATGCTGTATTGCAGAGAGGACTGAAATTGCATCACTTTTGATTATATGCTGCCTCAATGAATTATACTTTCAAAGTATTTGAACCACCAGTAGTCTCCTTAATAATTGATTGTTTTCTTAAGGCAATCCTCATTTGTAAATGAGTAAAAAAGCAATTGGCTCAGTCAGAGATCTTTATGATTATTCTTATCTGCTTCTTGGAAACGGTGATGTAATTAAGAGTGAGACACCGATGCTAATTAACCTTGGTGGAGGTGAAGGAGCTGAGAGCTGCTGTTGTTTTAACTAGTGAACTAGCGTGTCTCAGCAATGATTAATCATGTGAGGCCTCCAGTCTGTCAGTAAACAGGGAGAAAGGACACCTTGGGGGGGTTGCTCATATGGGTAAGGTACAGGAAAAAGCAGGTATGAGCTGGTGGAAAGAAATTCTGCTTTGGGCTTGTTCTGCCCCATGGGGGGGTTTCAACAGTGGTAGCTTGATGGGGTTCCAGCCTCCTCACACAAATGTCAAGCAGAGGGCATCGGAGGAATTAATTTAAACACAAGTGCAGGGTGTGTCCCAAGGCGCCTCGGTGATGTAATTACATGTTTTCTCATTATTCATATGCAGAGAGATATGCATATGGCATTTCTCACAACACGGTTTGAAACAGCGGAGACCCGCTGTGACACAACTCCTCGATATCGATGCTGTAAATAGAACATGAATAACCCTCACAGAAACAAACCGACGCATGGTGGTTTCTATTAAAGCTCCTTCAGATTAGGCTGTTACTTTCAACACGTTCCTTTTCGGTACAGCTGCAGCTAATTCTGACTTGAACCGTTTGTTCCCCGGTTTTAATTGAACAAAACCTCAACAGTTTGTACACTGTTCTAACATACATCAGATGGTGGCTGCGCTTATCTGAGAGTAGCTCGATACAAAGACCACCACTGAGGGGAAAAAGCAAATATGGCTGCTCTGAAAGGGCACTGTAACATCAGGAGGAAAAAGTAGGAATCAACAATGATGCATGATGTGTCAGTTCAGTCAGTGGTGTGAGGGTAATGAAATGCTGCCAGGACACATACAGCGTGAGTATAATGGCAGTCTTACGCTTTGTCCACGCTGCCTGCTTGTGAAGTGCATGGAGGCTGCGTTGCCGAGCTGCTGCTGCTGCTCACTCGCATGTGTGTATCCACACAGGCAACCTGCCTGCTCTATCTGTTTACACAGAGTCTGCCTTTAATAATCATCAAAAAATATGATGATGCACACAGGAATAAAAAAGCTGCCCTTCATCTGATCTGTGTATTGTCCTCATGTCTGTGAAATCTGTCAAACAGACATTAAGACAAAACACTGCTGTGATCTCCATTTGACTGTCTACAGGTCATTGTCAGGTCTGTTTTTGCTGAGAAACGCATGCCCTTTGTGGTAAAAATAGGCAAGTCTCTTAATGTCTAGATGACGCGTCACTGCAACATCTCTTGTGAGCTATGCAACCCAAGCTGGATGTCGAAATGATAAGCAAGAAGTTCCGCCATGCACACACGCTGCTCACATAGGCAGCGTGTCCAGCCTGTTATATGTAATACTGAAGGCAAATTACACAATCCATTTTCATGGTTTTGGCACAAAAAAAAAGAAAAAAGAATGTATTCCAGCTACTATTTCAAATATATAGAACAAAATATGTCGTATGTGTTTTCAGATCTGGCACTGGCAGGATGAAGCTGTTTTTCAATGCACTCCAAAATATATATACATTTTTCTTTTCGAAAATGTTTACTGATCTGACTATTATTACATTTGTTACGTTCTCAGAGAGACCATCAGAGAGAGCACTGGCCATATAGTTATTATAGTTATTCTTCATTTCTGTCAGGGGTACGATTCTGACTCATCAGGGTCAGTCTCGAAATTGATTTTATTTCGAAAATGAAGTACTAGACAAAGTTTAGTTTGTTACACTTTTTAAACTCACATAGCTATAAATACATCACCGCATCATTGTGCATTCTGCAAACTAGCGGTGTTAAAAATAAAACTAAAGTATCTATATATAGGCCTATAAATGATCACACATATATCCTATTTAATTAGATAGGTCCATATAAATGTATGTATACATTTAAGGTATACATGCTTGCTGGTTTCCTCTTTTCTTGTGACAGGAAGTGACATGCGTGGCAGCCATCACTGCACAACGTTTTTTTTGGAAGAACTCTTCCTGTATTAGCGTAATTTTGATATTGTGTTATTGTCTCTACAGCTCCCTCAATACAATAACAACACAGGCCCTTTTCTTTGGCAGCCAGGTCTGTTTGTGTTTGCCCTTTTCTATTAACAGGCTGTGGTCACTTAGTCTGTACACTGTCAGTGTCTCTCTCTGGTTACTACCAGTTACCACGATAATGTAATCGGCCTCAGCATACTGTCTGTTTAGGGCCAAAGCTTAAACTGTGACCTTGTAATATCATTCCAATGAGAGATGCAGAACATGTTTGTAATCTCACATTTGACACGTCCTCGTGTACACTGTGGAGCAGCTTCTATCCTCAGACTGTGGGACTCCTCAAACTGATCCTCCACACTCCAATTTAGAACTTTATAAAGTTATAAACTGTTGTTGTTTTCTCTTACATAGCGGCTTAAACAACCCTGCGCTGGTAAAATGACAAATCAATAAAGCTTTAATCCATTTTAATAAATAATCAATTGGGCATACCAGTGCAGTTGAGACATAAACACAGCATACCTTAATGAGAAAGTTCAAGCTCCACCTCTAAGTTGCGTCACGGTGTTGTCAAGCCACAGGACTGAGAGATAACGACAGCCGCGCTCGTTAATCGCTTCATCATTTGCGTCAATGCCGAGCATGGTGGGCTGGAAAGAGGTTGCATCAGATGTAGGATCCATATGCTGCTGTCCGGATCAACATCCAACCTCCAAGCGTTCCAGATGCACGATGCCATAAATTAATTAAAGAAAACCTTGGCAGACGGTAACTAAATGTGTACACACAATTGAACCCTAAGCAGTGCAGCCTTCTTGCACACACATATACGGTAAATGAAAAAGACAAGAAAACAACACTTGAGGTAACAGACACCATTATAAATTTCATTTCAAGCGGCTTTTTATACTTGGGAACAGATTTCAATATTTCATTCGTTAGCCTAATACAAACACTGTGTTCTACAAATACATCCTACCTCCTCTTCAAGTCGAGGCACAAAGACCTGCTCTGAGTTCACTAGTAGTAATTCCAAACTTCAAGTGGTTTCCATCACACTTATTCTAGTCGGAGGTCGGAAAGTTCTCAGTTTTTTTTTAAGAGAAGCTTTTATTATAGCACTCAAAAAAATAGGTTTTTCAAAAGTTGTGAATCACAGCAGCCATGAGGGTCCTTGAGCCTTCAGTCATAAATGTGATAAAAAAAAAATAAAATAAAAGAGTTAAGGCTGATGGGTTAGTAGCACTTGAGATTAGCAGCGAACAGATGCATGCACAGACACGTGCACACACACTCGGCCGACAGCATGGCGGAGATGATAAAGTCATCAATTTTATTGTCCTGAAATGTCCGCTATGATCATCATTTGCACTAAAACATTATTGCAGGAAGACTAGTTTGTACAGCATATCGTTGTCGAACAGCAAAATGTAGCACTTCAAATTGAAAAACGACTCTTACAACTGACAGTTTATGCATAATAACTTTCATGTTTACTTCCATTTTATGACACAAGTAAACGATTAAATTTTTTCCCTTTAACTGGAATTTTTGGAATCATAACGATGAGGACAACGACAGAGATAAGACCCAGGTTTAAATCAAAAGGAAAGAATGTTTGGTTTGCTTTGACATTTCAACTGTGATCTAAAATAAAACCTAGGATGCATATTTCATGCTATTCCCATTATGTTTTAAATGTTTAAAATATTTGGCAATTCCCATTGCTCCTGTAACAGTTACTTTCCCAGTCCTACGACTTCCCATCTTTTCTCTTTCAGTACTTTTATAGATGTTTTAAAAACATTTTCTCAGCGTGAAGATGGTTTAATGGCAAAGCTGCAATTCTGCATTGGACATTCAGTACTTGTAACCATGCCTCTTTATTTACCTGCAACCCTCGATTGATGTTATCCCCTGATACTTTCTCACATTTTCCCTCTAATTCCTCCCTGTGCAGATAAATAAATAGCTTCAAAAGGATTCAGGCCTGTATATTATAGTGCAAGCATGCAAACTAAATGGTGTGTTCAGACTCCTGGAGCGTGGGACCATCAGAGGGCCCTGCAGCACAATCTCATTATAAACATCCCTCTGTTTATTCCCTGAACTGAGGGGGCTATTATCAAGCATGTGGCATGTTGTCATCCTCATCCACACCAGAGATGAGCTTGTTTCCTCCCGTCTGCAGCCGTCCCCCAGTCGTATGCTGTGAGCCCGAGTGACAGGCCATCACTCTTCATCTCTAGCGTCCCAGAGCCAGACAGGAGTTTGGAATAGGTGTCGCTGTTACCAGTTTTGTCAATCATGACAGCCTCTACAGCGCCTTAATGCAGCACAGATGGTGTGTTGGTGCATGTCCCCGTTTGTCACTGAAATAGAAGAGTGACAGGGTCTTTGCCCATGTGAGGCGACAGAGTTTTAGCTTGTTACAAACTACAGAATGTTTGAAGCTAAGTGCATTTCGCTCTTGCAGTATACACAATACCCTGCAGAATAACTGGCAGAGATGACTCAGCCATAATGCGGAAAAAAACTCGCACAACAATAAGTGGCATAAACAAACATAATGAGCTACGTCTGTCCTCAAATAATATGTTTTGTTCAAAATAAACCGCTGTCCTGGCTCCACTGCACTTTGAAGTTGTCCTGGTCTTTTGGTTGGTGAATTTATGTTGTTAGACCCATCTGTGGATCATCAGAGTTTCTCTTTCTGACCGCTAGATTTTCATCATGTCCAGAAATGTTAATTTGCACATCCCAGGTTAGAATATTCGCTGTAGTAGAGCAGGTTAAGACTCTCCACTCCATCACCAAATTGTCAGTACAAGTCATGTCAGGCTTTAATAGGGGTTGAAAGGAGTAGGTGTGACTGCCCATGACAACATGTTCTCACTCCCAACTCATTAACTACGGCAGCTTTGAGTGGCCCTAAACCTCAAACTGTGATGCTGTAGGTAGCCCTCTAGTGTCACCTTCACACATGCAGGGCTCTGCAGTCAAGTTACCAATTATAAATATGCAATGTCCACTCAGACTTTAAAAATGGGAAGTGCTCGCAAACATTTCACATTAAATGTCCTTTGGTCTGTTACAGTTGTGAAACAGGCCCAGGTTTAAGCACCAAAACCATTCTGAACATAACCCACTTTTGTACATCTGACGTTAAGTTAATATTTGGACGTCTGGCTCAGACCCTTTTTGGATGTGGACATGCAACACAGGTTCAACATTAAACATCTGGCTAGTGAACCAGGACCTATATGGACGATCAAAGCAGGTTTAGCATCTGAATGTCTCACTGTGGCTGGCTTGGACAACAATAGAAGTCAACAGCATTATATGAATGATAAAGCTTCCTAACAGATGAAAGAAGCTAGAAGGAAGGAATGTGAGAGTGAGTCAGTGAAAGACATGCACATTTTGATTTTCAATAAGCAGCTGTCCTTTAGATATCCTCAATTGAGGCTCAAAAGATGTCCAAAAATGACGTCATAAAAGCACGTCAGTTGGACGTCAATAGCGAACAATAAAGAGACGACTAAAAAAGACGTTTCAAAAACTTTCAATAAGGCCCCTCAGTGGACGCCTTCTGAACCTTTCGATAAAGACATTTAATAAACGACCTGTCTGTGCTAAGTGGGCACCATCCGCATATACAGTAGATCAGTTTGGTCTAAGCCTCATTTTTACTTCGGCCTGTAATCAGGCTGGATTTTATCTATAGCGGGACAAAGGAACCGCACCTGCCATTGCTCAACCAAAACAGGAACAGGCTTTGATTTCCTTCCGTAATGGACGAACAACTAACTGTGGAAACTACACTGCAAAAGAATAAGAACCCCACTGATGGAGGGGGCAAAGAAGGTGAAAAGCGAGAGTGATAGACACTGAGGTTAAACAAGAGTGATGGATGGGCATTCACTTGATGGAGAGCAGCTCCAGAGTTGTATCAAAGTTTGCTCCCCTTTCTGATATGCGTTTCCCCTTTCCACCGTGATTTGCTTTAGACGGTTCAAAGCTGGAATTCTTTCTACGAAATCAGGAACAAAAAAAAAACTAAATGTGCCTACTTGTCAATACAGCCAAGAATGTCCCTCTGTCTTTCCACAGCACTGGGTTCAGGGTTTTGCTAGCATTAGCCATCTTACTAATGCTGTCTTTGTGCGAGTGTGGCCAACATTAATACCGCATGGAACAAGTCCATTTTGAACCAGTGAGCCATAAACCAAGCTGTCGTTTGGTGCATTGGGAGTGAGAACCCAACGAGTGTAACCAGCTCTACCATCACTGTCATGACAGCTCAGTCTCACGCAAAAGTGTGTTATAGACACACATTTCCTCACTTCGGCATAGTAGTGGTTGGGGGCGATCATGACAGGAACAACGGCAAATGTGAGCTGAGAGCAAGAAAGTCCATATCAGGAGGTGGTCAGGGATCATTGCCCGGTTCATTCATAGAGCTTACACCAGTCCTGTGTGAGGCCAGTAGTTAATGTTGACTGTTTTTAGGAAGTAATTATTGTAAAACCTTGATCTTTTCCCAAACCTAGCCAAGCCTAGTGATTGTTTTAAGGAAGTAGTTATATTTAGGCAAAACGTGATCATGGTTAGATCATGATCTAACCATGTTTTGTGCCTAAACCCAATTAGTTTTGGTGCTTTTATTCAGAAAGTGTAAATGGATGTTGCATGTTTGCTTTTGCTAACTTGATCACCAAACCATGTTTTTTTCACTGGCAGGCAGGTCAAAGCAGACAGTGTCACGGTGGACCAGTGTGTCCGTTAAAGGGTTTGGCCTGATACCAGGTGGCATACTGTATCAACGTGGATTCTCTCCTATCTCATTCTGTATTCTTACCGATGAATAATCACTTGTGCTTTGCCTCTGGAGACAGTCTCCTTACCTGACCCAGCCTACCACTATGGCAACTAAAACACCTAAAGTGCACCTGAATTAGACACTGCACAGCAAAAATAGCACACAATGATTTTTGACTGCCTTAGTGTTGATATTACATTATAAAATGTGATGTGAAAATCTACTCAACCAAGATTATCCTGAAGAAACAAACAGACGCACTGGGTTGGACTGAATTTTTTATCTCTGTTAACCACTGCATTATTGCTGAAAATTGTCAATTAACAGTTCTTGCAGCCAGCTTGAACTGTAGTCTCTCTTCTCTATAAGAGCCGATCCCCATGCAACAGAGGAGTCAAGTTTGCCCTCTGTAGTAGCTCACTTGCGGTAACATTGATTGAACTCTCTGAAAAAAACAAACAGTTGATATAAGCCTTCTGTCTCTTCTCTTACTGTGCTCAGTTTGAAACTTTTATCAAAGTCAGTCACATATAATCAAAGTTTCCCCGCAAATGGTTACCCTCTATTGTTCGGCAATATGCTGAGCCCAGCTCATAAGTGGCTTCACTGTGGGTAGCTGCCTGATGTAAATTAGTATCTCCGTCTCCGTTTCTAAATGCAGCTCCATCCTTAGACTGCTGGAAGCCGCAACCACCTTAATTTTAAGCATGCTAAACCTGAAAGATTGTTCACTCCAGTCCCATAGAGCAGACGCATGCATCAAACACTAATGGAGCAATTAATTTAAATAGATTAAATTGTTTTTTGATATTTTTTTATTGTCAGAGATGAAGATAATTAGCTAGTATAACACTGGGGATAATAATGTTTGGTCAAGAACATGGTAGGATGTTGATTTACATTTTAAATATAATTTATCTTTACAGTCAAAGCATAAGCTAAAATATATTTACATGCCATGTTATTTAACTTAAAGAGGTGCTGGTTACTGTAGTCACTTATACTGTCCATGTTGGCTATGAAGCAAAGTGTTGCCTTCTAGTGCGAGGACAATACGGAGGTGACCAAATTCACCCCTCTGATTCCTCATGAAAATGCATTTCAGTTGATCATAAGCTCAGTTATCCAAATGAAGAGGCTATGTTTGTCCTGGCAGTTTATTTGCCGGGCTGTGTCCAGGTGGGCAAACATGCATGTCACTGCCAGGATATATCCCTCCTACGTGGCACAGCAAGGATCACTGTCCATGAAATTACAGAGAATGAATGTAGGATTCAAAAGAAAATATAAAAAAATATATATAATATAATAATAATATATAATAAAAAAAGGTAATAATCATCATTTCATAGATAGATAGATAGATAGATAGATAGATAGATAGATGACGAATAAAGATGAACGTACACTTCCTGCGTTTCATGTTGGTATATCTTTGATTGCAGTTTCCCTCCTTGTCTGGGAAATGTGTGATTAGCACCTTGCGTACATCCAGTGGGAGGTGTAGAGATGCCCCTGGGATCCTGTTTGATGGGCTCCCATCATCTGAAATAATTCATATGAGGATTATACTGCGCAGATAGCCTGAATGAAAAGCTAGTGTGGTGGACAAGTTGTTCAGGTTTGAGAGCTAAGTTTCTTCAGGGCTAAATCATTTCGAAACAATTAATGCTGATCCTTTTTACATATTCCACTAAAATCACACAGTACTGTCTGACTAACCTATCAAGCTAGCTAGTTATCACAAGGAATGCATGCTTCCAAGCAAAATACTTAGATCCCCACTTTACAAATCATTCTCACCTGTCCCTGGCCAGTTGAATGTGTCTGGCCCAAAGCATTCAAACCTGTTTCCTGTCTCCTCATGCAACAAGCACTTGTCTTGGCAAACAAACAAAGCTCAGAAAAAGAGGCCAGGATCAGTTAGATTGCATTATTTTAACAGATAAGATACAATTAGAATATCAAATACAGCAACCAGAGAAAAGTTATTAATTTATTCTAATTCTGGTCTAAACAGAGAAATAACATTTACTTATGGTGAACCGTCAAAGACATTTCATTTCTATTAGTTGTTTATTTTCCATATGTGAGCATGTGAGAAGTGCATTGCCTCTATGTATTGTGTAAGTTACACAGGCTATTTTGACTGCTATCCTGACCTAGATATGTAGAATTGCAACACAGAAATAACAAGCTCTAGATCGAATTGGACGAATGTTTTCCACAATAACTAAATATTCAAGTAATTTGATGCCTGAAATATATTCATTTGTAAATATATGAACGTCTCAAATATGCACAAATGGCCTGATGGCCTGACTCTAAATTGCGAGCATAAACAACAGGTACCATTAACTTTGTAAATGTGGTCCTTGAGACCAAAAAAAAAAAAAAACTTTTTTGGAGAGCTAAGTGATGTCATAGTGCAGCTGTTGGACTTAGGCTTCATTGAGATAGAATCCAGCGCTAAGCTTTTAGCTGCACATGTTGTGCAGCGATGTGGGAGTCTCATTTCATGGCCTGTTTGTGTGACCTCATGTCGTAACCTTTAACCCCTGCTGATCAGTTTGCAAGGAGAATTTGCTTGGTTGCTCTGCTACTAGCATGCTGGTCCTACTAATTGATTTTTTTGTTCACATCAGCAGATTAGACAACATAAGTAGAGAACTAGGATGCGAGGCATGTCGTTACAGTGGGTTTAAAACTCAGGCACGAGACCAAACTGTGTGATTAAGAGTGAAACATAAAATCGAACAAAAAAATGTGCATTGTGTGTCCCCCTGAAGCATTTAGCCACACTACTGCCCCCACGACTGACCCGTTCTGGTCTGCCTCTGATCTCTGATCAAACTGAGTGGATATACATTACATTCATGCTGCTAGTCGGGTTGCCCGCTTCCGTGATTGGCCCCCGCAACTTCACATCAGGTTTTGTTACATCTGTTGTTTTATTTTGTTGTTGTTTTTTTTTTACCACACTGCTGTAGCCTAGAAACACTACCCTTATTCAAATGACTGCAAGGACCTATAACGTTTGGTCCTCCAGATGTCAGGTCTCAGCCGTAGAGTGGAAAAAAAGCACATTAGGTGTATATCCAGAAAGTGATTACACTGAATGAGGAGCAATTGTTAATATCACACTCATTAAGGCTGAAATTGAATATCAACACGTGCATTAACTGCCATGGCTGACTGGTCTGACTGTGAAAAGATGACTTTGGCACCAACAGAAAGTAAAAATTGAACAGAACTTTGTAGATTTTAACACTTCTAAGACACAAATGAGTGTTTTTCTCGCAAAATGTGCATCTGCAAATTGACACACAGATCATAGATCCTGATTTCAAAGCGCACAGCACTGACCAAGCTTTCACAGCTCTGTGCTATTTTTAGTCACAGTGCTGTGAGTGGAGCCATGTGGGCATTTCACCAATAGATGTAAGAGTCAGTAATTTAGAGCTAAGAACGAAGTGATACCTGCAAATTAAACAGCTCCCTGAGCTTCAAGCCACACTGTTGCAAAGTTTTTTCCCTCCACTTCATGAAATCTGCTTTTTTGACAAATGCTCCTCAGTGAAGAAGCAGCAGCGATGTTCAATCCGATCACTCTGCTGAGCGTTGCTCACCGGTGAATGTTGTGTACTTAGAACATTTTCTGCTTTTCTGGTTGCTGGTGGAGATGACGAAACATTAATTTTGTCCTCCACGTTACAAGAGAAACAAAACATTTCCATTTAAATGACATTATTCTATAGTTTAGTCAGTGCCCTGCACATACAGATACTCTCTGCACAAGGACAACTTCTGCATTTCCTGTGTGGATTGTAAGCATAGTAATTGATTTCCCCTTGAGTGTGGACCTTGTAGCTGCTGGAGGATTTATGGCAGTGTGTTTGTGTTTGGATGGAAGCTCTTCTGTGTTTTCAGCCCATGAAATGCAATTACTTGCATCCACAGGGGATGTTAATGCAGCTCTCTAATACTGGCATCCAGACACTGAATTAACAGCCATCCTGACACTCTCACTCCTGTGTTTCTTCCAACAAAGCATCCAGGAGAGAAGCAGGACCTCTGAGCTGTTTTGTGCGTTTCCCACAGTACCAGAACAGGTAGAAAGATTGCTCAGTGGCTATTTTTACCAATTTAACTGTGGTTTTTCATGTGTTTTTTACGCTGTGGTTGCAGAATCCATTATGGCTGTTGTGTATGTGTTTCAGTGACCATGGCAACTGTATAAATACATAAAATGTATTCCCCGCTAAAGACGTAAAGAAATTGAGATAACAGTTCAGCGATCTTAGTAGGGTGACTAACTGAAAGACTAAAAATAGAGCTCTATAATTAATTTATTGCTATTAATCATTCATGGATTTACTGTAACAAGCAAAGGCACAGCATGTCAAAAGAAATGTAGCTAAATAATTAAAATCTAGAGAAAGAAAAAAGAAAAAGAATCATTTCATACTGCAGAAGATTTCTTTCCACGAGATGGTGGGAAAAACAAAACAGCACCAGTGGAGATGATCAGGTCCCCTGATGGCCTCTCTGTGTACTGTAATTTACTGAGGCAGGTACTGTAAACACTGAGGTTTGATAGTGTAGTGCACCATCAGCACCTGATAACTTCAGGGTGTCACAGCTGCCAGACTGTGATTATACCACCAGCCAGTGTTTGTGATTTGCTCCAATTTGGATTTACACTCATTTCCAGGACTGAACCAGTGTTTGTAAACTGAAACTAAAATTGAGTTTGTTTACAGAGCAGAGAGTTAAAAAATGGATCCTGTCAGATTAATAATAACTTGAAAAGGCCATTTTTGGAGAAAACATTTAATTGCTGGGAGCATCAACTTATTATTTAATCAGCTGTGAAATTAGAAGCAGCAGCATGAACGGCTCGGAAGGAATTAAATGAAATATAGCAAGTGTATTTTGGCACTATATTGACGTGAAGGATTCCGTAAATAATTTCCCCTGAGAAACATGTTGTCTTTAGTTAGAGGACAGAGGATTGATGGAGAGCTTTGTCACATGGTGCAACAATCACCAGAAGTTCAATATCAACGTAACGTTGTTCTCCTCTGTACATACAAGATCTATTGCAAGTCTGTCTGTCCTGGAAGAGATCCTTCCCTTCTGCTCCTCCTGAAGATTCTTCAATTTTGCCTGTGTAAATGGGAGTTGTTACTCATCAGAGATGAGGGTCAGATAGCTGTACAGATTGTTAAGCTTCCTAAGGCAAATTTTTAAATTGTAATAAAGGCATTTATAATTGTAATTGATTTGACTGCTGCATGTGAAGTTGTCAAATCCCCAAATGTTCCCAAAAATGGATTCTGATAGAACACAAAGTTGTCGCCATGACAGTTGACAATGCTTCACATATGGATGATGCTGCAAAGAAGCTACAAAAATCAAAACGTGGATTCATTACAGTCATGTTCACAATCAGCACCAGCACAATTTCAGTATCTGATCAAAAGGGAAATATGGTCACAACCTCCTCTATTCCTGTTGATGTGTTTCTCCTTACCACCAAGACATAAGAGGTTCAGAACCAGCATTCTCTCTACCACATCAATGAGTACAAACTTGTTTTTAAGTCAGCCTTTTAAGGGCAACGAGATCAAGGTTATTAGGTCAAATTGGGATTCTTATAGATGTTTTTTTGTTTTGGACGTTAGCCAGGCTGCTAGCAGTATCCATGTTGCCAACGCAACGTCTTTGGGACAGTGGTGCTGACTGTAACACCACAGGGAACCACTAGGAGAGGGGGAAGTTAAGAAGTTGAATATCGTGACAACCATAAGGTGGGCATTTGTGTCAGAGAAGAAAGGATGAATAAAATCAGAAGAAAGAAAGGAAGAAGAGAAGAAGGTGGGAAATTACAGAGGGAAATACAATACAGTTACCAAAACATTTAAAGCATTAAATGAATAAAATAGCAAAAGCAAGAACCTATGCAGTAATAATGCCGTGACATTCAGTGGGTGTAAGATTAATTATGCATACATTAACAGGTTTATCCTGGGTTCAATATGTTGGCTATCTGTCTCTATCGGCCTATAAACTCTTGTGTTGTCTGGTATTTTGCTCTCATATCAGTTTCTATGTTTGTTCATTCAGTGCAGCTAATATACTGTGACTGGCATCTCTCCAAACAAGGCAAATTAAAAGGTACCCGGTGGAGTTTTCCCTTTAAACAGTTATGTTTACATTCAGTGTTTCTCACTTAAACTCATTATGTGTATCCTTGAGGCCTAACAAACATCTCTAACACATTATCTTCATTAGAAAACATTTGCAAAGCCTATTTGTTGTTATATTATGCATTTTTCTTGTTTGAATCAATGTTTGCAAGCAGTCGTCTTCATCCCTGTATCATGCTGTGCTTTTTTAGCCACGTTGCCCTAACCCTTTGTTAAGCAGCTGAACGGCATTATACTTTAAAGAATGTTAAAGAAGCACCACAGATTAAGTGAACTCTACCACCAGACAGGATATTGATGCTTGCAACTAGAGTAAGGACAGGGGTGGGAAAGATTGTGGTTATGCTTGTAAAACCCAACATTAATCTTTGGTCTGAGATGGAAGACGCGTTCTGTTCTCTGGTGTAAAAGTCATTACACTACACACATCTATTATCCACCACCTCTTACTTTAAACCTCGCTAATAAAAGGCACACTACTTCCCGTACTGGTGAGGGATGTAAATCATCGGCTGTAAAATCCAATAGGAAGTCATTTTAAAGGATATTGGACTGATATGTTCTACAAGTTTTTTTTTCTTCAGATTTGCAAAGACATCACATTTCAGCTTGATAAGTCAGAGATTCACCTTTCATGTCCTCTGGTGCTGCAGAGACACAATATAAAGTATACATCCTGAGCTGCATTTAGACTTTATTCTTCCTACTTACACAAGTAAAAAAAATTGTGCAGTGTCACTGCAGCACTGCAGAGGAGATATTTCATAGCATCTTCGTCTGCCAAAGCTATTCTTCAAATTGACAAATCTACCTATTTTATATTGAGTCCAGTCCCACTGTCTCTGCTCCTCTGCACGAGATCCAATATTGTTCAATTCCATTTTAAAGCTGATGCTGTAATGGCGTGACAAATGGCATAAATGGTGTGACCTTTTTACAATAAAGATGAAGAAAAGGGACTCACAGTCATAACCCATTCCACACAACAAATGGTGATATTCTCCTGGACTGCACTCAGCACTGTCTTCAAATAGAAACACAGTCTCTCCAAATCAGAATAGAGTATTTTGCAGTATTTTTGTTCATAGAGATCAAAGCTCTTATACTGACACAGTCCTCTTTACAATTGCAATAAAGATTTCTCATCTCTTTTACTTATGTAGTCTGCTTTGACGCCGCCGCTTTTACGAATTACACTAGAACAGCTCCCGGTGATGCACCTGTCTGTCCATATTTTGTTGTTTCAGATAATTTTTTTGTTTTTTTTCTGAAGGTAATGTTACTGAAAGCTTTTCTACAAGCTGATTCAAAAGCAAATCTTTCAAAGAGCAAAGGCTCCATTCTTGACTTGCCATCTTACATCAGCACTCAATCACACAGGGAGAAAATCCACAGTCAAAGAGGCAGAGTTGCCAATCTCTCCACAAGCAGAAGCCTTTATACACAAAACTGCATTGAAGCCACAGGCTGAATGTTTGTGAATTTTCCATCAGTGGATCCAGTCCCCTCTTTGAATCCTTCTCTGTAATTTGAACAAGCACAGCTCAAATGATCTTGATTAAAAGAAAAAGGGGAGGCGATGAGGTAGGAAGAAAAAGACATTCAAAAGAGCATCTGGGAGGCACTGAGATAATAAATTACTGTTATTAATGCTAGCCTTTTTATCAAAGTGTGGACTTGGGTGTTTTGCACATTTTACTACTCTGTTGTACATCTCACTTAAAGGACCACAACAGTATTTTACATGAACGGATAAATGTGAACATTTTTCCAAGAACTGCCTAAATTTAAGCTAAAAAGCATCAACATGCCAACAGAGCGTTAGAAAACCGTATTAACTTTGTATAAAAGATGTCTATTTGCCATGTTTAATAAATGTCTACTGAAGTTAGCATTCATTCATCAGCCAGCCTGTCCTGTCTCCACACTGTAACCTACTGCAAGATGCATCCTGCTTGCTACTCAGTCTAATCAGTCAACAAAACAAACACACAAAATGTCAGGAAAGGAAACATTTTTACACCTATTTTCCTAACTAAATGGAAAAAATACATCAATGCACCTTACAAATTCAACTTTATCTCTTTTACATAATTAAGACAAGTGTTTCTGCCTCGTTATCACATTGTAAAATTGACTTCATTCAAACTAAATATACACTAAAACAGTCTTGGTTTGTCTTTCCACAATCAACTCCGATAGGCTGGTTGAGTTGAACCCTGTCGGCTGCGGTGAGCCCCCTCCCCCCCACTCAGCTCTACGGCCAGGGCCGGCTCTAGGCATAGGCGATATAGGCGGTCGCCTAGAGCGCCATCTGCTGGAGGGGCGCCGTCAGTCACCCTCGAGGGAGAAAAAAAATAAAATAATAATAATTTTCGATGCCCATTGGTGCCCTCCCTTCGTGTTCTGTCTTAAAAATAACAAATATTAACAAAATAAAGAAACAGATAAACACTGACATGTTCCCTCCTTCTGGTGCTGAATCACGTGACGTGTGGTCATTGGCTGCGCACCTCAGAGGGTCAGACAGGTGTCACAGAGGTCCGGTCACGTCAAGCGACAGACAGGTTATGTTTTGATATTCTGTGAGATGAACCGGCCGTCAACACCCTCGGGTGCGCAGTACCGAGAGAGAAGAAAAGAGGAGAAAGAGAAGAAGTCCCAATATAAAGGTAACATTATGTCATCTTTTTTTAAAATGCCGTTTTTTGTGAAGACGTTTCATTTGTATTAGCTTACTAGCTAGGTTGAAATAAAGCAATGCTGGCTTAACACGCTATACAATG
>OMLP01022671.1:28889-46754 GCA_900302685.1 Spondyliosoma cantharus | reverse complement strand
AAAAAAAAAAAAAAATCCTGCTGAGAGAATCTCGCCTTTTGAGCATCAACACATCGGAGTGCCGTTTTAGCACCTCGAATTTTTGGTTCACAGGCAACTTTTTCATTTCAGAACAGGACTGGGTGTGTTTGCCTCAATGCCACTGGAAACAGAGGGTCTGTTTGATGGTGCTTATGATTGATATGAATGACCATTTGTGTGACACTGTACGGAGCTTGTTGCGAGCCAGGCCGCTCGGGGAGCTGTGCACCTCGGTCGCTTGACGGGCGGAGGCAGAACAAGCTGTTGAGAGAGAGAAAATACTGTACAAGAAATCAATCAGCTGTGGTTTGCTAAGAGGCCGTCCACAAGGAAACTCTCTTTTGTGCAAATGCACATGTTTTGCATCGTTTTTCGCCGATCGTCCACATGGATCCTGTAAACACACTTTTTTGAAATCGGGTCTCATGGTGGAAAAATCTGCCCTTGCGTTCTCGTGTGGACAGCGTATCCGAATACTTTCGGTATTGATGACGCCATCACCCCACCCCTCGACCTCTAGCCTTGACCTCTGAACCCCGTGACGTCTCATAACAACAACAACAACAATGGTGGACTACATGTTTGTGTTCATGTTTCTTGCAACTTACTCGCCTTGTAGTCGAGTGTGAGTCCCAGCACCAGTTCGACCTCATTATCGGCCCACACAAACGATTCTGGTTTCCTTGCACTAGCCATTTTCGTCTTCTTCTTGTTGTGTTCGATTTCTCCGTCTACTGTCTGTTTGTATACAGCGTGCAAGCTTTATGCGCATGCTCCGTCTCTTCTTCTCCATTTTTGGTGAATTTCAAGCGCCACCTATAGGCCTGGAATATGAACTACAGCGTGTTGAGTCATTTTCAATGGATCTGTTTGGACGCAAATATTCTTGAAACGGTGCCAATCAAGACGTAGGAAAAAAAGATTGTTTTGGTGCGTGTGGACAAGGACTAAATTAGAGGTTGTGCTTGGGAAGAGCCACTTAATTGGCAGATAACACAGCTGATGGATCCATCCATCATCGCCTGAAGAGACAGTAGTCCAGGCGACGGATCGCATGTCATTTAATGGCTAATTTAAAGAAGACAAACACACTTCTCCTTCCCCATTCTGTCGCTCTGTTCTTTCAGTTCAGAGCGGAAGAGTTAGACTGATTTGTTTTTTGGATAGGCTCGACTCTGTGGGCGTATGTGTGTGTACTTCACCGATTGTGCAACTCAAAAGTTTGCTTCAGGTGTGATGAGTCCTTGTTGGCTTCCAAAGATTTCAGTCATGCGTGGAGAGTTAACGTGCGGAGGCAGACCTGAATTACTAACCAGATGGAAGAGGTGGAAAGACAAACACATATCTGTCATTGTATTGATGTATATATCACCACACACGCCCTTTTTGGTTTCACGAGTCACTACGTCTGTTAGTGCATGTTTGTGTTTTCTGTTTATTTATTAAGGAACGATTTGAGGACGTTTTATTCATAGTAACATTACTTTATCTACATGCGCCGTAGAGACAAGCTGACAAAACCAGTTAAAAGTGCGGACAGTGATTTCACACTGTCTGAAAACCATTAAACATTTTTAATAATACTTAATATTCTAAAGGCATACATGGACTTTTAATGAAGAGTCCATAAATGAGCTGGGATGAACGTACTATACTTGTTAATAGTCGGTATGATTTCTTAATTTTAGGTCATAGATCAATTTTATAATAGTCTGAAGCTTTATTTCTTACACTTTTCTGTGTTATGTGTTCACAATAGTGAAACGTGATGCTTTTTTAAAAACCTTGAACTGTTCTATAATATAATAATACGGTTCCTAGCAGCTTTATACTTCTGTAAGTTGGCAATGGTTGAGTTATGCTGAGAAAAAAGGATACCAAACGTGTGGGGTAAGGGCAGCTTGAAAGGTGCTTAGCAAAGTGAGCCAAAATGTGGCTAAAGCAGTCTGGACTTCAGGGGGTTTGTTCAGTATTTAAGATAAGGAATTAAGGTTTTGTGACGTGTGTGTGTGATGAGAACTTTTCTTAAAAAATAATCGTGTCTACTGTCTCTTCTTATTTCAATTTCACCAATACTGACATTTAAGGTGCAAAATGTAGTTTTTTGGAATTCAGTTTTAAGCAGAAGAGAAAATTGTTAAACATTATGTGCTAAAGAGACAACACAATGTCATTACATTTGACTTTGTTTATGCTATAAGACCTTTCTCAGTACCCATCTTTCCATCTCCAAACTATGTTCTGTGGACCTTATTCCTCTGAATCAACTAAATATTTCTGAGCTCGTGTTGTTATCTAATCAATATTGTATATATTAACATTCTGAGTTTGAATTTCTTTCCTAAAACTACATAGCGCACCTTCAACAACAACAAACTGGCTGCGAGGGACGCTATCACTGACAGTGATTGGTGAGGGAGAAGTGCCACACCTTGCTCCTTGGCAGCGGGCCACGGCCTTATCAGGCTTGATGAATTGCATTGACACCCAAGCTATCTTAATGACTCCGTCTATCTACTCATCTCCCCTCTCCTTCCTCTCCCTTCTCCCAGCCCTTGGCCTTGCTCCTGCATCCTCCCACAGTTCAAATATCCAGAGCTGATTTCTGTCCTTATGTGTGTGTGTGCGCGCGTTGTACTAGATGGGAGTACTGCTGAGCCGTCTCACAATTTGCAGCAGGGTGTGATTTAAGAGCATATAAAGCTATCTTTTATTGACAGCCGGTGTCAGCAGCGAGGGATGACTCACAAAGGTTCTGTCATGTTGTCTGAGAAACAAATGTGATACAAATAAAAACACACCTGTCGGAACGCTAACCGCAGCGTGATGGGGGAACACACGCACAAAACACGTCGTCTATTTTTAGAATGTTAATTTAAGCCCCTTCTTGTCCTCGATGACTAAACAGGGCAGTCCTGCGGTTTGTTTCTGTGTCTGACGCGTCTTCAAATTAGCGTGTTGCCACCACAGAAGGTTAAAAAAGACACTGCGGAGTGAGTAAGTATCTCACCATCTGACCTGGTCCGAGGTGGTGAGCAGTTGGCATCCTGGAGTCTCATTTCCTGGTTTTTAAGAGGGCATCCTTCCTTCTTTGACTCCTACTTCCTCTGCTCTATAACACCCATTGTGCAAAGCATTGCTTCACAGGTTCTTCTAGTGTATGTTTGAAGGTGCTTCAAGTGGCTGTTGGACTTTGGCTTTCATTTGCTCAGGACAAATGGCCTCTAACGGCAGCCGTTCTCGCCACCTGTCCTGAGACGAGGTGCCGGGAGGGTGAAACTGTCGGGCCGGGAGCCGTCATTGACCATGGCTTTAAAGGACAAATCTCAAATGTAGTCATCAGTCAGGGAAAAGTTGTGTCCTTGCTGAGATGGTTTGTTGATGTTTGCTTTTACGCTCCTCTGAATGAGTCAAAGTGGATGATGACTCAGTGACAGAAGACCCAGGCCTTTAGATGTTGTTGTTTTCTGAGAAGGCAAATATTATTCCGCTGACTGTCACAAGGGCAAACTTGTTATTCGTGAACAAACAAGAACAACTTTGCATGTGGAAGTCATGTTTGCACATTTAATTCAGTCCAAGTGCTAGAATAAATGTTGGCAATGGATATTTTAAAACCTTACATTTGATATGTCGGAACTTTACAGCAATTTCTTGTTAGGTTTAGGTACAAAAAACACTTTGTTGGGATCGGAAAAAGATCATGTTCTGACTTATCTTATCTACAAACAACATTGAAAAAATGTTTTAAATTGTCCTCCACACAGTTTTCATCCAGTAAAAAAACTCTGGTTTTGTTGGCTCTAACACGCCTGGAAAATGTCTCGATGTATCCTCCAAACTATCCAGTGGTTTAATGCTTATAAAATAAAAGTCGAAATGTCTCGAGTACTGGTCTCTAGCCCTTGCTGCCATATCTACCACCGTCTCCTGTTCACAGGCTTGTAGACAACCGAAGGAGACAGAGAACGTCTTCTTCTTCATTATGGCACAAAGCATTCAGATATGGCCAATGAAAAAATAGGATTTATTTGCAGTAATCTGCTGCAAATTGTTGCAAGAAGCCACTTTAAAATAGTAGTGTTTTGCCGTTATTATGCCTTTCCTAATATTTCATTGATCAATATAATTATTTCCTACAATTCAAGCTCTTTAAACATTAATGTGATAATACTGTAGGTCATATTTAAAATCCAAAACTGACCGACCCGACTTTGTATTAGGGCTCAATACAAGCTTAACTTTGCGTGGATATTTTTAAAGGGTACAGTTAAATTCCTTATCTAATAACAGCCTCCTCGCTGTCATTAGCTGAAACCAAGACTAATGTTTGAGGCGGCTAAGAGGAGGTTGGGCAAGCTGGGAACTTTATCCTTCACTATTCTAATATTTCTACCCGCATTTGAACCTCAGGTCCCAGTCCACCATTGGCTGTCTCACATGAACGCCAATTAGGCGTGATGCAGGACAGAAATAAAAGGCCGATGCACTTTGCTACGACGAGCATTTGTTTTTCCTTCCCCGTCAACGTCAGAGCGGGTAACCGGTGTGCGGTCCAAGTATTCTGGTCGTAATAGTAGCTCAGTGTTCCGGGAACTCTGGGATAAAAAGTGAAAAAACAAGGCGGTGAGGTTTTCTGGGTAATAACTCCATCTTGCTGTATTGCAGTGCTGGAGGGAGGAGGAGCGTTTTCTCTCTCTCTCTCTCTCTCTCTCTCTCTCTTTCTCCTCTTTTTTTCAGATTTTTTTGTTCTGGCAGGTTCCATAGCCTCCTGTCCATGGAAAGCATACTCTGCACATTCTGCAGACAAGGGTCTTCAGGGAGGAAATAGAGAGGAAATTGTGCAGAAAGTGTAAAAAATCAGTCTCTCCTTCTCTGTTTCTCTGCCTCTCCGTGGCTTGCCTCACACAAAGAACGACTTCTTGTTTTCAGTCCACTTCTAATTACTTACATTTACCCCTCGAGAGACAAGTTAAGACAAGAATTTTGACACATATCCATAGACAAATTATATACTTTAAATTGTTTTAGAGGTGAATTTGTTCTACATTCATCCTTTTTTTAAATGACTCTGGTTGTCTTCGGGGCTCGCTGCCAAATGTCTGCCCGTCTTGACTTCTCTAACGAGATCATGTGAAATTAACACTCCGCTCGGGTGTTAATGCATGATCAGAATTTTAAATGTAACCCAATGCAAATTTGGCGAGAATGGATCTCTGACCTCCTGCTCACTGACGCTGAGTTTCTTTATAATCCCAGGCTTCGGCAAGAATGTTGAGGACAAATTTGATGGAGAGGAAACAGGAAACTTTAGCAGCTTTGCGAGATTTCATCCTCTCCCCCCCATTAGACAAATCATGGCAGAGCTCATCTTGCACACCCAGTTTGTCACTTTTACACTCCTACGTTTTGTTTCGATGAGGGCCGGGGGAGTGTGTAGGCATTATGTGGATGTGGTTCGTGTGTATTCCTGCGTGTCAGTCAGCGTTTTTTTTTTTTTTTTCAGCAGCAGAGTTGAGATTTAAGAGCTAAAATTGGCGAGGTGAGGTGAGAGAAAGAGTTTAGTTTAGGGGCTGAGGTTTCAGATGAGGGGTTTGTAAATCTCCTCAGGGGAGCTCATTTGTGCCAGGTGGTCACACTTTCGGAGTTGGTAACTAACCTCTACCACATGCTGTCACCTGCATGTGAAGTTACGATGCGGTTTCATTACGGCACCTCCCCCGGCGTCCAATGGGTGGTGCTGTCTTTAAGAAAAAGAGACAGCAGTTGCCCAGGTAACATCCAGAACTGGGTAACAAACTGAGGCAGTTTTTCCCCCCAGAAATTATTTTATTATGAGCCAAAACCTTTTCCACATAAACCTTTTCCACCCCACGCTGTGTATTGAATTCTAATATGTGTGTATTTCCTTATCCAAACACAATTAATGCATTTATATTGAGAGAAAAACAGCTTTTATAATACATTTTTAGAGTTCGAGACAGTGGTGGACCTGTGGACCTAACTCCATGACGGAGGAAAACTAAAATACAAGAAATAAAGCCTGAATTTAAAGAGAGAACAAATTAATGCTTAAACAAAATATCTGCCTGTGCAGCAAGATGATTTTACATGACAAGAAACACTGAAACAAGCTGGTACAGTCCAGAAAGAGGTAGGAAGAAGGAGAGAGATGGGTTAGAGAGACAGGCAGAGAGAGATGACTCAGAGAGACAGGTAGAGAGATAGTAAGGTCAGGGAGACAGGTAGAGAGAGATAAAGGTCAGAGAGACAGGTAGAGAGACACACAGCTTAGTGAAACGGACAGGTCAGAGAGAAATACGGGTCAGAGAGACAGGTCGAGAGAGAGTCGGGTCAGAGATAGACAGGTTCAAGAGAGAGACAAGGAGAGAGCGAGACAGACAGCTTGGAGAGAGAGAGACAGGAAGAGCGAGAGAGAGACAGCCAGTTCAGGGAAATAGACAGGTCAGAGAGAAAGACAGGTCAGAGAAAGAGACAGGAAGAGAGAGAGATACAAGTCAGAAAGACAGACAGGTCAGAACAAGAAAGCTTAGAGAGAGACAGGTAGAGCGATAGTCAGACAGGTCAGAGAGAGAGACAGGCGGGTCGAGGAGAGAGACATGAGGAAAGAGTGACGGTTCAGAGACAGACAGGTCAGAAAGACATACAGGTCAGAGAGACAGGTATAGAGAGAGATGGGTCAGAGAGAGAGAGAGAGCAGGGAAGAGAGACGGGTAGACAGAGTAAGACACGAAGGTCAGCGAGTAACAGGTCAAAGAGACAGACAGATCAGAGAGAGAGACAGGTTACTTGACATTTTTTTTTGCAAACTTTATTTTGCTATTATTTAGTGTATTTCACTGAATATTAGCAAAAAAAGAATGTTTGCAGTCTTAATTTTAGCACAATGAGACCAAGACCAAGAAGCAAGAAAAAAAAGACACTAATATAAGTGTAAAATGACTCAGTGCTCAGGATTATGATGCTTTTACTTGTAACACATCTTGGTGAAAGAGAGAGGTGTGTGGCGTGAACTCTCATCTGATGTCGCTTGTTTTACCAGTAAATGATTCAGTTTTAAGATTTCCTGACCATGTAAGTGCACAGTAATCATACACTTAAGAACGCCATGATCTTAAAGATAGAAACTAGACAGTGATTTGAAAAACAAGATAGTAAATCGCATATTTCCAAATCTAAGATTATTAGTTCTTGGCAAGCATAGACCTTTTTGCAAGCAAGCGTGAACGGTGTTAAAGCATCTGCCAATCAGCCTCAGATGAATTTAGGTCACTTCCTTCTCATGCCATGCCAAACAACAAATAGAAAAATCCTCTTGTAATCAAACACTGCTGATGGGATTTCAGAGGACGATCTTAAGTGTTCCACAGTGTCAGAACAAAAGTGAAAAAAATGTCTTTGGTTGTGGCCTGGAAGATGACCTGAACGTCAGTAGCATTGTGAGTTTGGGAGTCTACTATGAAGTTAAAAATGTTGTCACCTTGGATCAAGGGGTTAATAAAGCAAAGATGGACGGGAAAAGACTTCAAAGAAACTTCTAAGTAGATTTGGCAGCGGGGTGCCTTGCCACAAAAGACCATGTTTGGGATTGAATGAAAAGAAGCATGTCACCGGAGGGAAATGTGGTCAGGCATGTTGAATGTATCAAAAGAATATCGCTGATAAATAAAAGGAGGATGGAGAGGTTGTAAACTTCACAGCCTGAGCCGAGGGGGGAAGAGACCCCTGCAGTCTGTGATTATTTAACCACAATGCCTACTCCAGTGTGTGTCGCGGGCTGCATCCTAATAACAAAATCACACAAACACGCACTCATACACACACGCACACAGAGAACCTCGTGTTCGATTACTGAATCATATCTGACTCGAACAATGTGAGTTAAAGGTGCTGCTCAAGATTAGGACTGCCTTTGATCGTGATGATGCGAGAAGCACACAATGCTGATGCACTGTGCTTTTAACAGAATCCTGTAAATGACAAAAGAAAAGTGCCTTTACGGAGACAAATATGTCAGTACACCAGAGGCAGACAAGAGGTTTAAGAAGAAAGAAGTAAGAAGTTTGTATTTAAAGGTTCAGTGTGTAGGATTTAGTGCAATCTAAAGGTGAGGATGCAGATAGACACCAACTGAACACCCCTCATCTCACCCTCCCCTGCGCTGCCTGCTAAAAAATGCATTCAAACAGGAAAAGCCATCTTTAGACGTATAAAAGGCTAATTCTAAGGTAAAGGAAACACAATGGTTCAGGTTTTCAGGTGATAATACAATGATGACAATGTAATTTGAAATACTATATTCCTTTTCCTCGCTGAAACTGCCCTAAATCGTATATGCTGGACCTTCAAGAGGGGATTTGAAATAAATAATAATAAATAATACTTTTCCTAAACTTCTTTGCGATATGTGGCCTTTTTCTTTATCTTTTGGATGAAAACACACTGTCAGTACATCACTGGTATGCCTGGATGCTACATACTTTTTTTGTAAACAAAAGTTGTATGCAGTGTTCTTGCCAGAGTCATTGTGTGTATCCTGGAGGACTGACTAACGCGTTGAATGCATTTCCTTCCTTAAACATTTGCAGGGCCAGATTCTTTGAATACTTTCAAACCTGCATTGTTTATATTTACGTTAACTGGTACCTTGCTTTGTTTTGTGGAGGTACTGACAATAACAGGAATATTGATATTGAGGATTCAAAATGTCCAACATCTGGACTTTCAGACTTTTGAATTCCCTGGAACCTGTCTGATGTGTTCTAGAAGATCCCAGAATAAAACGAAATGGGGACTTGCTCGTCAAAATAGTTGTCTATATACTGTGGCGTCACCAGTTGTGAAGGACTCCACTGAGTAGCTTAGTTTTCTATATGAAACTTCGTACATTCAGCCTCATTTACTGTGTGATCAGAGGGGAAAACTTAACCGGACAATGTTGCCTTCAGGAACGTTTTTCCCCTCTCTCTTTAGACGTCTCTGGCCAGACAAAAATGTCTACGCCAAATGTCCTGTAACAGGCAGTCATGGATTAATCTGCGTGTTGTGCCTTGACTTCGCTGGGGCCTGACAGCCTCAGGTAATGGAGCGTATGAATGGTCCAGATTCCGCTACAGGTAAAGAAACCGAGGCCAGGAACCTTTCAGAGACCCAGCTGATTGCAAAAAAGGAGAATGCTTCCACCGCTGGCTTGGTAAAATAAACAAATATGGCACTGAAACCCATCAGTTGTAATAGAGTTGCGGGGTAGACTTGGAGGGCACATTATTTTCTCTCTTCAAAGGCAAGAGTGAGAGAGAGAGAGAGTTTTCCGTGTCGACAACAGGGCTATTCATCTCCTAGAAGGTGAGCAAATCTCAAGTCCGAATATTCAAGAAGAGGAGGAGGAGGAGTTGAGAGCTGTGTTTGGATCTGAGAAGTGTTAATCAAGGAGAGGATGTGGACCTTCTGGCCTGTACCTGATTACCACCAAATGGGTCAGCAGCAGCAGCAGCAGCAGCAGCAACAGCTGGGCCATACAACAAAGTGGGGGTAGGAGGAAGGTGGAGGGGTGGGCAATGGAAGACACCACGGAGAGGGTTAAGGGACAAAAAGAGTGATTACACAGAGAGACTTTCCATAATATTTCAGATACAGCCTCATGCTTAGCTTCTCGACACTGACCGGAGGAATTTAGTCTGTTCCTCCTGTATCTCCGTGACATATGATGTGTTCAAGGAAAAAGGGTCGATTGCTAATTGTGCTGATGGGAACAGCTGACTATTTAACCCCCTGTGTATCCCTCTTGCGCCATTATCTGGGGTTGCCCCTCGCAGGTGCCCCTAACAGAGTTTGTCAGTTCATTAATCCCAGCTGCAGAGGAAGAATGCTGTTTTTTTCTCCCCCTGGATGATTGGTCCTGACAGTCAGAGCGAGCCAGTGACTGTTAAGAGACAATCAGGGGTTTTCTTTCCTCCCTCGGCCTGAGCTCAGCACATCGCTCACCTCCGCCTGCCAAGTTTAAGTACATGACTCAACATTGTGACATCTCTGATGAATTATGGACCTCTCTCTCTGTCTCAATCTCATCTTTTGTCTCTCTTGCTCCTGTCAGTTTCACTCCCTCTGCTTTTCAGATATGTTTTTTACGCAGTCCTGCTGCACAGCCGTTTAAAGGCCAGTGATTTTAACAAGACAATAAAAAATGAAAGCAGGTTCTATTCGGTTCTATGTGTGTCCTTGGTGACCTGATTTAGTAGCTGTTGTACAATCACCTATGTTGATGTTTTCCCTCATCTCTCATGGCTGTGATCAAATCTAAATTCTACCAACGGACAGTGTTGGTTTTCTCTACGACCACAACTTTTCTGGTCACTTGGCCGCATCGCACCATGCTGTAAACCCCCGAAACAACCCTGACATATTATCACCTCATAAAGCTGATTAGGTAAATGTGTTTGCAAAAAGAGACCATGGGATGATGCATGCTACCTGGTGAACATTTGTCCGATAGTCCATCTACTTTTAGCACTCTTTTGATCCCCACAAATATGGGCTGACTCCTTTGCTACTGGCTAACTTTTGTCTACTGATTGGTGCTGGGTAAGTGGCATACAGCTGGTTAATCAGAGCTTTATTTAGTGGCCTGCTGTGGGTGGAAAAAGGTATAATTACAGCAGCGATAACCAAAGCAAAAAAACAAACACATGGACCTGAAAGATGCGAAAAGGGAACGATACTGTAAATTTAAAAGTTGACTTCCTCAGATTACCAAGTGAAGTAGAATATTAAACTTAAATTGTACGAGCTAGAAATTTTTAACAACTTCAAATTATTTGTCTGATGTACTTTGAGGTAATCAATTTCCTCTATTTTTTTTTTTTTTACAGTGTACCAGTGTTAAAGAACCGTATATTTGCAGAAGAATTTGCTGCCCAGAAAAGCGAAGCTCTTGTCTTTAATCTTGAAAAGCAGAGTAGTGGGATTGTTTCTGTGCTCTATATGTACTTGAATATCTCACTTAATTATAAAAAGACCCTTATAAACCACGTTGTACTTATTTATAAATATGGTGTTAGCAGAACCTGCAGGGAACCTGAAGCACTGTCTGTGACCTCATAAAGATCAATGTGAGGCTTTCACAGCGAGAGAAGGAAATGTAACAATGTAACAATATGATTGTTTTGCACTTCCTCGAACATGAAAGCCACACGGAAAGAGACGGGTCTATTCTGAGCCATAAAAGGCTCATTTCTTGCCTTATTTTAAACCTGTTTATTTCTGTTAGGAATATTTAGAATATTTTTAGACAAAATGAAAAGTGTCGCGGGCTCGAAAAAAGGGGAGTCTGAGTTAAGCAGGGCGCAGATGTTTCAAACACGTGCGCACGCACACGGCATCACACAACATTACAACTGTCTTGTGAGCGGCGCAGAAAAAGGCGATATCACAACATCCGGCTTTGTGTTTTGCGACCATAAAGCGACCACCAAAACACCTCCACCTGTGAAGTGATCCAGCCTGTGATAATGCGCTCTGGGTGCCCTTCATGTGCAGCGGTTCATTCTGTCATGGCTGCCTGAGGCCAGGTGAACGTCTCCTTCCCTCACTCTTTCCTGTTCCTCTTAAAAGCCGGGCAGGTGAGGCAGGCAAAGCCCACTTAAGATAAGTGGATTACATAGCCTGTATCTTAAACATTGCAGTGACCGTATCAGTCTGCTGTACTGACACTGGGTATGTTTTTGTACTGAAATTGTAAAGCAATGGTGGAGGTTCAACAGAGCTTCTTTTTTTTTCAAATTATCAGCAGATACTAGACTGTGCAATTCAAGATATAATTCAGCGTGGATTACTTATATTGTTTATGATCATTACAAATAATTGTTAAAGATGAGGAGGAAATAATGACGTTTTTACAGATTGTAATTATCTTAAGAGAGATTTAAGAGTAAGGTTCTTTTCTTTCTTATTTTTAATTTTTTTAATGAGGTTTGGTGTCAACTTTAAGCAAATGTTTTGGCCACTTGGGGGCTGTAAACACAACGCAGACATGTAATGACGTTATAAAGTTGTTATGGCGAACACACTGGCAAACAGTTGCCTATTTACACATCCAACAACAAAATTAGCCCCTATCTGGAGTTATGTTTCTGCTCATTCGACAAATGTAAATTCATTTTAACCCTCTTCTTTAAGCTCTGTTTTGGTGTCCTGCAGGAAAACTTCGCCCCACAGCTGTTTTTACACTGAAAACAGCTGATTGCTGTGCCGAAAATGTAAAGTTGCTAAAAGACACTAGCTACCAAAAAATGTTTCATGATCATACCCCTTTCATTAGCTTTGTTTCCATCTAACTGTCAAGCAAATTTGAAGTTAACTTTTGAAATGTGGCATAAAAACAAACAAACAACGTTGCAAATTTGGCAGGTTACCATCAGCATGCAAAGTGTTGTTTCATCAAAAGTTGGCTGTTTAGAGTAAATTATGCAGAAGCAGAGGTCACCATCTGGAAACAAAACCAGTCTTTTGCCAGCTGCCAGTGAATCTCACTGAAGAGGAGGAAGAAACAAAAACAGTTGGCTTAGGCCATCTTTGATTCCAAGGCAACTCTTCTTCTTCGTCTTCAGAAAAATGTAATCAAATGTGTGTTCAGTATTCAGAACTTATTTGGTGTTTCCATCTCCCACTAAGTGCGTCAGGTCTCTTTTCAAAAGGGGCAAAAACCACCTCAAGTGAGCGTGAAAACTGTCTGTTTTGCCAAATTAACGATTGTTTTTTCGAATCATGCCTTTCCCATCAACCTTTTCTGAAGCGATATGTCAAAATGCGCACAAAAGTATGTTAATGGAAACATGGCTCTAGTAATTTGATCCATTGCTGATATGAAAATAGCGATTATTGCATACCGATACGTGCTTGCTGAGAGAGAGCACAACTGGACCGGAGTTCTTCAGAGCCAGAGAGAGCGATGGAGAGGGGAGAACTGGGAAAGTGGAGCTTGTTTTGGGAAAGCGCGAGTGACCTCTTCAGACTCTCAGTCCAGAATAATCATTTTCACTGCCACAAGAATAGCTTTGTAATTGTGTGGAATGCAAAAATTTGTGCAAGTCCTTGCTCCGGCTTCTCTAAGTACCGTTGGATTTATGCTGTCAGTAAGCTGCGATCCCCTGATGCCTCTGTGTGAGTGATAAAGTGAGGAAAGGAAGGGGTTTGCTGAGTGAAACATGTACAGACAGTACAGGGGGAATAAAGCCTTTTACATCAAACCTGACAGAGCCAATGGAGCTCAATTTACACAGATATTACATTCAAGTGATTTTCACATTCCAGCCGCTGACTTCCAATTGTATCTCGACTGAAAGACATGAAACAATCGTAACTTCAGGAGCCAAACTGAGCGCGCTCGTCTCTGTAACCAACAACCCAACCATTACTGTTGTCCGACGCTGTCTGCTATCGTGTGTTGTTTTGGCTATTTAAGGCTCCCAGTGATCTCAGTAATCATTAAACAAGCATGGTCCTTTAGTCACGAACTGGGAATTTGGACGATTTTGACAAGACTCTGTACAAAGTCACAGAGCCGGCACCAGTTGGACTGACGTGGGTGGACGGAGCAGTCCTGCTTTCCTCAGCTTTGCTTTGCTTTCTTCATCTACATAAGATAATACAAGGTTCCTTAAATGTACTCTTGCACTCAAGTAATTTTCTGAGTAACTGTACCACAGCATACATTTTACTTAAGTACATTTAATGGAAAAAAATCAACATTTCTTCCGTTACATTCGGATAAAGATGGGAGCTTTTCCATGTTGCTTATCTCGTTATATCAGATTTTTCTGTTTTAACATTAATATTTCTTTGCTGTAACAGAAAACCACTTCATCTTGTTATTAAGTAGTGCTTTCTCATTATTATACAACACTACTGTATAATATTAACCCAAGAAAAATCTGTTATAAACAAGAGCTGATTTAAACTCACCAGTATATAATAAACAGCTCATGATCAATTCATTCAACATTTAGTAATGAGATGCAACTAAGTACATTTACTTAAATACTTTTTATACTTTTAATTTTTTCATTTTCAGTGACTGTATACTTCCACTCAACTCCATTTTGGAGGCAAATGTTGTACTTATACTGGACAAAATGTATTTGTTTTTATTAGTTACTCTGCAGATTGTATTTTGCATCATAGCTATATAGAAGAGCATTTTCTAATTGATTTAGTTTATTGTTTTTTATTGATAACAAAATAATCACTTATATTAATAGGTGGGTAATCAGTTGACCTCTAGTTACATATATACTTTTCTACTTTTCAGGCAATATTCTAAAGACTTCCACTCAGTACTTTGTACTTTAAAGGAACTTTGCTTTCATTTTGTACAGTATTTCTCTATTTCACCAATCTGTGCTGATGTCAGCGTTTAAAATGTGCACAAGTTTTCCATATGTACAACACAAACATCTCAGGTCCCTTGAAACTGATCCAAACTCTGCAAATCGAACCTGAAATAAACAAATGTCTTCTGGAATATAAAATGATTGCAAGTGTTCGGATCAGATTACTACAGCTTCCCTGCACAAATGTGTCACTGAGACATTGAAAAACATGTCCCAGACTTCCCTTTTCCAATAAGGGAAAGTATGACAGGCATGCATGCTGCCTCCCACACTCTATTTGTTGTCCTTAATTCCCGCGACGCATATAAAAGGGGAAAAATGAACGTGATATCTTTTTACATCTCGGTCCTTAATGCTCTCTGGTGGCTGAGGAACCCCCATCTTTCCAACGACCCCCGCCCTCCCCAAAAAAAGTTTAAAGCCTCTCGCTCAGCTGGGTTCTCCCTTTGTACAGAGAGTGTTCAAAGTCTAACACTGTCACTAATCATCCATGTTACAACATCTCGAGCAGCGAGGGCTCTCACTCTGACTCCACCAAACCATTATGGTGCCACGGGGTTGAAGGAATAGTCCACTTTGATCTCCTCAGAGGAGAGCTATGGAGACATCTTTCAGCCTCTCTGCTGCCTCTCCTCGCTCCCCTCCTCTCACCCCTCCGGCTCTCCTCCCCCTCGCTCCCTCCGGTGAGAGACTTTAAACAGTAGGCTGGAGGCTGTTATTTTGGGAGGGCTGAGGGGGCGAAGGGGGCGAGCGAAGAATAATATCTTGTACTCCAGGGCCCGGACGGCTCCCCCAGCCCATCAAAAGAGTAACAAATGCGGTTACAGACCCATAAAGAATAAAGGGAGGGGAGAGAAGAAGAACGAGGGGGCAGCATTTTTCTGACACAGTTTTACGGCTCTGCTTATTACAAGGAGCAGCTTAAGCTCTCCCTCCTCTCCTCGCACAGCCCGCCGCCTCCTTTATCAGTCATATCTGCACATTCCTGCAGGGACGGAGGGGTGCAGGATGGAGGGATGAACGAGGTGAAAGAGTTGGCAATAGAGTGGGGTGCCAGCATAAAGGAGAGCCGATTGACACCTTTAACTTTGTCTTCGTTATATTCTTAAGTTGAAATGAAGATTTTAAGATTGATGCAAAGGTGTGAAGTATTTATCGTCCTCTATTGTGGTGTTTCAGTACCTTTTGTTCCATAAAGAACTCTAAAGAATGAATCTGATTCTTCTGTTGGAATTTCAATGTATTTACATTAACACGCTGAAGGAACTAATTATACATTTATTCTACATTTCTAAATTACATCTTAGTTTTTTGAGTTACACAAAAAGATGAAGCATAAAATGACAAAAAACGAAATACTGGACTTAAAAAACATAATCACAACAATACTACATTTTATTTCAGTTTATATATAAAATGAACTCAAGTAATCATTACAAAAGAACTTAATATAAAACTTGCATGAGTACAGCATATTTTTCCCAACCAATCATAATTCTTTAAAAAACTTTTTAATTTTAACAAACCCATTTATTTCATTTCATGCCTTAACAACTGATTCTAATTGACTGATTTCAGACTTATCTTTGTGTTTTTATCTGCTCTCAGCCCATTTGGTCAATACATTGTTGTTTTTAAATGCTCTCTATAGATAAACTAACTTCAATACATGTTGGAATACAGATTTTTAGTAACATTTCAATCTAAATAGCAGAACAAAGGTTTTATGCACATTTAGTGATCAGATGTGTCTGATAACTAATATATAGTTTAATATTGATTTTTGTAGTTAAGATAAGTTAAAGTCAGCCGAGGTAGTAAATCACTCCATATTTACTTTACAGTTTCCCGATTCTGAGTGTGAAATAGTGTCAATGACGTGTGGCCTACATGAAAAATAGAATTGTCCAGGTCTACATGTTATCATGCAGAGTAGTGTGTGAGTGCATAAGGGAAGAATTTCAGACACAGCCAGTGAGAAACATGCTGAACCCCTGGATTTAAACACGTTACCCCAGTAGCAGCAAAAGAGCAATTATTTACAAATTATAGTGGTTAGGTTACCTTATGAGCTTTCCAGTAATTATCAGTTTTCTCGATATGGGTACGTTGCTCAGTAACTATAATATTTGCTTTACCTCCTCACTGAATTGAGCACAGCTGACCTGCCCAGGGGCAGTAACCTTCACAAACCCGCTGACGGCTCAAGTGAAATTTCTTTCTGTTGTGGTTAAATTTCGAAGCTGTTATATTAGAGGACTACTTTTCACACTTCTTTTTTTGGAAACAATTCAAATTCTTTGGGGAAGTATCAGTAGTTCACACATCAACTAAAAGTCCGTAGCCTCTAAGCAACATCCTCAGGATGTCAGGATTATATTGTTTAATTTAGATTTATGTGAGGTGGGTTTAATTTAGATATAAATAGTCCTACCACAAGCAAACGGAAGCAGTCAGGTCTTCATGAGATTAGTTTTGCCAGGAGGCATGTCGTGCTCAGCAATATGTTTAAATCAACTTAATGCACTTTAACTATATTTTCTGGTGTTATTAAACCAAACTGTAACCCTCTGTATTTACAACTACAATAACACTTTATCATATGGTCCTCTGAACGCACACACACACACACACACACACACACACACACACACACACACACATTAGGATCACCTTTATTTCATTCAGTAAAAAAGCACTCCATATAACGCCAGTGTTTCGTTCAACTATCTTTATTGTCTTTATTGTAAATGGTACACAGTCTCAACAGTTAAATGATTTCCCTGAACCTTTCGCCTTCCCTGCTCCGCTCTTTCTCTCGGTGTCTTCGCTCTCATTTCTACTCCCAGCCTTCTGATGGACCACAGTTCACTGACCAGTGAGATGTGGCTGATTAATTCAGAGCCAGAGAGGCGGCTCTGCCCCCTCTCCATTTCTCTGAGGGCAGCAGGGAGGATGGCTGGACTTCTCATCCTCACTCAATTAAACTGAACCCTCAGCCCACACATCACCTCCCCAGAGGAGACAATTTGGCTGCGCTAATTTGGACAGCACTACATCACTCAGCTAGAACTGTACACTGCAATTAACAGCGTAGCATTAACAGGAAATAAAACGTGTATTTTTCTTTTTATATTCTACTGTACAGACCCTCACTGCTCAGGTAAGACCAGATGTTTTAGAAGTGCCTGGCAAAGTGCTTGAGTTTATCACGTTGAAGGAAATCTTCAGCGTTTTTAAAACTTCTCAGACTTACATGCCTAGATAAGAAGATTTATACAGCTATTATATTGCTATTTCTATAACTAGCAGTCAGCTAAGTTAGCTTGACTTAGCTTCAAGACAGGAAATGGGGAAACAGATAACAGAATCAACCCTAGTCCCTAGTTCGCTTTTATGTCACCTAACTATTGGCTTGCGAGATGTAAAGCTAGTC
>OMLP01022671.1:0-28869 GCA_900302685.1 Spondyliosoma cantharus | reverse complement strand
TTATACAGCTATTATATTGCTATTTCTATAACTAGCAGTCAGCTAAGTTAGCTTGACTTAGCTTCAAGACAGGAAATGGGGAAACAGCTAGCCATGTTTCAAAGATAACAGAATCAACCCTAGTCCCTAGTTCCCTTTTATGTCACCTAACTATTGGTTTGCGAGATGTAAAGCTAATCCTGATAAGAGATTAGCGTGCCGTTTTTAATACATTTTAATAATACGACACAATGATGCAGGTTAAACAACTAAACTATAAGAGGTTGAGAGTATAAGATATAAGAGACTGTGAAAATGTAGAGTTAGAGAAAGAATATTTTTACTACTATCAGTAAACAGCCTCAATGAAAAAGGTAACACCTGCACACAAGAGTTTTTATAATGACAACCTCTCGAAACTACTTTGTCGGGGTCGATTCTTCTGACCTTAGTAAGAGTATGAAAGTACGAGTTCCCATGAATGGAGATGACGCCAGCGCTATCTGATATTAAACCTCTAATTCCATAGCCAACTGATGCTTTGAGGAGATAAAACCGAGGAGGTGATTAGGTTTCATATTCTTTGTTGGCTAAATGCACCACTAACAGCGACGGTGATACGAGACGTGCCAGACTACAGTACAGTGATAAGCCCGTGGGAGATAAAATTTCCACTCTTCCAGGCGTAAAAGAACGTATGCCACCTTCTCTCACTTTAGTCTCATCCATAACTACCTTAATAATTAAAGGTGACCTCGGGTGACATTTCTGGTCAGCCATTTTGGGTGTGTGTGTATCATTGATTGAGTCTGTAAGCATGATAAGAATCTGCTGATGAACCAGGCAGCCATGAGAATAACAGCCTCCCTGCTCCTGTGGTATCTCCTGTCAACCATGAGTATAGAGAAGGGGGGCGGTCCACCGAGGGCCTGGGACCTCTCACTCATCCCCCACTCATCCTCTCTGCCAGTGGGTGTTATCATCACGTGGACATCTCCTTACCTGTGAAATATTATCGCCTGGCTTGTCTCCACGCAAGTGCTCTTTCAACAAGGCCTAATAGTTCTCCTGTTTCACTCGTGGATGCCACAGCTTGCCTGTCATTTATACTCTATGCCTGTCTGTCTCTCTGTCTCTCTTTACGTAGGAGCATCTGTTTCATAGAGCTGTTGATCGCCCTCCCTACTTCCACCCGACGCACAGCCATTGCCCCCCCCCTATTTACTGTCAGTGCTCTGGTAGTCTTTTGTAAAGCGGCTGGCAGCAGCGAGCCAATGAGGAAACCCTAAACCGTTTATTAGAAGCACTTTGCACCCTTCAAGCAGAGTGGAGCCACTGTAAATAATGGCAATAGCAGAGCAGCCTGGATCAGGCCGGCCTGATAAGTCAACTCGTTTTGGGGATTTTGAGAGGAGTCACGCCTGTTGCCGAGGAAAACCATTTTTAACCTCAGTACTTGGATAAGGGGTTTTGTCAAACTAATGAAACTCTCAGATAACCACCGTATGACAGAGTGTCTGGCACCACTGGGTGTGTTACTAAGTTTTGGTTGCTTTCATTGTTTCGTTGTCATCTCATCATGATTCACCAAAGTAAGTTACCAAAACCATTGCTACAATTAAATGTGTAGGGGTGAGAAAACAACTAGCTTGTTCCTCAGAAAAACTGTGCACGAACAATTTACGGTAAGTACCGATAAGCCAAAGTGGTGAGTCAAAGTTGAACCAGTAAATCGGTGTGTACACTGTGATGGATGTTTGAGGAATCATTTTACAGTTAGCCTCTGTTTTGTCTTCCAAATACGTTTGGTATGATTGATGATTGAAACAAGACTGAAGCTGAAAGAAATCCTTTACTTTTCATCAAGGATTCTTCAATTTCGCTCAAAAAGAACAGAGGTTTCTTTTTGTGAGGCTCTACTTATGCTTCTGTGTGTCCCTATGTCAGAGTCCATTACTGAACCACTAGGAGCTGGTGTCCGCACGAGTTAACCTGCCACCAACAGGCAACAGTTCGTTCCCATTGCCATTCAACAAGTTTGCGATCTTTCATTCAATGTCGTGAACGTGCCAAAACATAGAGAGCAGTAGGATTGTTCTTAACGTTGACATGCAACATGGTGAAAATTTGCTCGAAGACCCGGGTGTCATGTTTCCTTCACCACCGATCCAAACTGGAGCTAATAAACACACTGCAGAGCCTTTTGACCTGTGAATGAATGCCGATTGTACCTTCCGCACTGAAGACCAAAGGTGTTGGTGGGTTTTTAAGCCAGTGTGAAATAAGTTTTGAAGTGTGGGGTAATTCCAGTATTTTTAAGCCTCCTAATCTTTAGTTTGAAAGTACAGAGTTAGCTTTCAGGATCAAGCTAAGCACATCACTGTCAGTCTACTCATGTCAATCTATCCATCTAGCGACACATAGAGTATTAGGTACTGGTGGTAAATTTGAAATCTGCCATTAAAAAAACGAGGATCAGAGTTTTTTTTTATCTAGTATGTGTTTCAATGTGTTTTACAAACATTCCGTAAATGCAAGTGCGGGTAGAATCATTTTCAACCGTTAATGTCGATTTCATATTAATTCAGTAACATTAACTATGAGCTGCTATTAGCGCTCACAAACAGAATGTGTCACAGCACGAAGATTAAGAGTCTCAATGCAGGCCCAACTTAAACTTTAAGCACATAATTGTCCCAATCTGAGAAATACAAGTCCGGTGGGAGAGCATTTATGAAAAGTCAGGGTATGATTACAGCCCAGCTGGGGCCACTAGTGATGCTAAGAGTCACCTGCCCGTGGCCTCGCCGGTACTTTACAGCACTTAGCCTGTAGGGCTGAGGTAACAGCTATGACATCATTGTCTCCAGAAATGCTGGGGAGGTACGGTGCCACACAGTTGCCAGACTTCATAGCAGGAAATTACTTCATCTTCTCGGTTTTCGCACGAGGCCTGTTTACCAGTTTTACCCATGGGAGGTGGTCAGCGTGGGGCTGGCTCACTCAATCACAGCTCGGGACATTAAACATAAGGAAAAGACACCACTGAGGACTTTTCTGAGCTCTCCTGGGTGTCTACACCTGTATTTTGTGTTACAACACCTGGTTGCTATAGATACTGTTAATATGCTGTACATTAGGGAAATGCTTTGGCACACAGCATGTATAAAACTGTATATAAATATTTGTACCTGCATTACGTGAATCAGTATTTGGATTTACTTAGATACACTCCTGCTCTATTATCAGCGCAAGGTTTAGTTTCTTTTATTCGCTTGTCTGTAAATTCATGACTATGGCCACCAGCTGAGCCTAAAAAAGAAACAAATTAGCATCAAACATTTTGATTAATTGAGACTTCATGGTTGATTTTGTTTTTATTCTTGTAATGTTTCAACGTGTTAATACTGGAATTGTAGGAAATTTAAATAAATTAGAAATGAGAGTGAAATGAAAGAAATCAAAGCTCCTTCACTTTGACTTTGTGACTACCTGAAGTTCAGTACTGTGGACTTTGGCAGAGCAAAAAACAGCAAATGATCAGTGTCTTCTTTCTAACTTCTTGTGATTTCTACAGTCTTAATCAGCCACCATAACATATTCCAGCAGGGCTCATTTATAGTGTAAAGTACCACTATGTCCACTTACATGCTTGTTCACTCATCGAAACCGATACTGGGTGCAGACAAACAAGAAAATAGACACCTAAGTGGACACACACACACACACACACACACACACACATACACATGTGTTGTATATGTAATTACAAGCTCCTTCGCTGAAGCATGATTATGTTTTGGTTTCATTTCAACAAGTACTTACTGCACAAATGTGTCTCGAATCCAGCAGAGTTAAAGCTACATCAGCCTCCATCAATAAATTCATTAATATTTATCAAATTAATTAATGTATTTATTAAAACAATCATATTGGGAAAATAAATATAATTAGTTTTTTTCCTTTTTTAATTTTGTTCATTTTTTTAATATGAATGCTAAATTTAAATATCACAGTTTTCAACAAATCTCATGGTCCTGAACCGAGTCCACAGAAAAAAAAACGTTTTAAAAAACACGAAATCAATGGTTAATTGCACATTAAACGACCAAATATTATAGAATTGCATAATATAATCATATAGTTAAATGATCCTTCAACCATAACAGTGAAAAAATAATAATTGTGCAATACTTAAATTAAATTCTAATAGAACTGTAAACAATTGCTACTGAATCGTCAAAGCTGATATAATGTTGAGTGGAATATAGCTAATCACAACCATAATAATCAACAATCATTTACACTATGACAGCTTTTATACAATATGAAAAAGATAACATTAGCCATTTTCTCTGGGTCAACACTCTAAATTATATTAAAATTCTATTTGATTTTAAATTAAAGTGAATACTACAATTTTTTAAGACAACGGAAGACACTTGACTTACCTGTCCCATTGTTTTTTCCCTCTAAACATACATAAAACATAAAAAAAATAACAGCAAAAAGCACCTTAGATTTTGTACCGTTCATGCATTTAAATCAGGCACAGTCACTTCCTCACAGGGCGGTTTGTCTTCCTGCGCATTTGTTGGTAGAAAGGAGCTTCTGTTGGCTTTAGCGGCCCGAGTGCTGCAGATCAGGCTGCTTGTTTTTCTGGTTTCGGGGCTGCCCATGGACTTTGTTTTTTTGATTTTTGTTCTAGTGAGAAATAGGGGAGTTCAGCAATGGGGCGGCCGGGTTGTTTTCTGGCCTGTGGGTAGGCTTTAGGAGTTTGAGAGCCAGGGTGGTCTCACAGGCCTCTAGCAATATAGCCTCTGATTTACTGAGCACCCAGCACCCGCCTCACGAAGCCATTTGTGTAGCTTTGTCCATTTTCCGTTGATAAACTTAAATTCCAGTGGATTTTCTTTGGCCACTGGCCCAACGGCTGATACTGACCTTATACAAATGTGTTGTGTGGCTGGATGAGAGACGTGGAAGTGAGAATGCCGAGCTTTGACTTTTCATGACGAGGCTGCACTTCCTCTCACGGCACGTCCCGGGATTTTGTGGCCCGCAAAAGGCTTTTTTAATCTCGTCTATGATTTCATTCCTTCTGAAATATTTTAATTTTCATCTGCCCTAAAAGAGCCTGTTTGGGTTCATTTAATCAGGAAAATAATCACAGGGGATGAGATAAATCGCTTGGAAGACTATCTGAAATCGGTGGGATCTGAAGCGCTCTCTCTAGTCACCACAGTTTCACGTTATAGACAAATAAAGTCTTACACAGAACAGCTCATAAACACACACTCTGACACACACTCACACACACTCCCATCCTTCACAAGTGCACATACAGTACACGCCCACTTTTAACCACCCAGTGGGAATGTGTTTTTCTAGTTCATTTGAAGCCGAAATATTTGAGCTGCATGAGTCCTCTTATGAAGTTCTGCCAAGAGGGAGTACAGAACTGCTGAGACCCTCAGACAACAACTCCAGAATTCCCAGAATTCAACTGGGCCAAAAAACACCCACTTTTGTTCCAGATAGTAATGCCGCGCAGGAAACAGAAAAAAAAAAAAGGGCTAGACAATCAGACAGTTTACGTCACAGAGCGTGGCGGAGAATAAAGCCATTATCAGGTGTTTTCATTGTTCTTAGAATACTGTTGAATCACGTCTGCGTTGCTAATGTACAAAAACATAACTACAAATGGCTTGTTTGCCCTAAATGATAAGTATTGTTATGTTTTTAGATATATTATATATTCTTTAATTGTCAACAAATCCCATGAAAAACAACAGGCACTGAAGTTGATTTTTAATCAATACCACATACACTGTACTGCTGCTGCAAGTAAATGATGGTGTACCAAATCTATGGCTGCAAAAAGTCTCCAATAAATAGTATTTACTGCTATTTGCATAATGTTTGCTGAAAAACTACAGGTGCTTAAGGGTTTTATTCTTAAAAAAAACATCCCTAACATCAAATCCTAGGACTAACTAAGACAAATTTCCTCAAATTCAAGAACAATACACAGCATAGTTTCGGACACAGATCAAGATGAATCACTGTCACAGTATTGAAAATGTTTATACTGAAAACTAGAAGGCTTTACAGCTCAAACGTATACTACAATTAAAAGGAGAGAGGCTTCTCAGTTGTCCTGCGGCAAACTCTATCAGAGAACAGCAACACAATATATTCTGTAAGATGAGAATTAGAGACTTATTTATGAGTTAGGGAGTGAAGTAACTCCTTGTTTATTTCATTAGCACCGCAACACAGCTTGACCTAATGGCTTGACAACCTGAGGCAGGTGACTCGTGAAAACATGTCACAGCTGTGGGTGACACACAGGCAGACAGCCTAACAGTCTATTTGCAAACATGAATTGAAACAACATATTGAAAGAAGTTCAATGTCTATTCTTGCACAAAATATATAATTTCAAGCAAAACTCATGTGTATTTAGGCCTATTTTCAAAACCTTTCAGGCCTTGTTTTTTTCCCCCCTCAAATTCGTAAATGTCAAGAGTTTCAAAGACCTGTGGGGAAAAAGAAAGTATGTAATCACGACTTATTTAAAAATTTACGTCGAACTGCTGCTGCTCACGTGTGTTTGTCCACAGACGGTGTTGCTGCTGCCAGGTTTCCCTTTTATGATGATCAATAAAGATGATGATCTAATTTCCCTTTACCCTGATTGAAAGAGAGATAGAGAAAAAAGAGATGAGATGGCATCTGACAAATACCGCCCTTCACTTGTTGTGTTATTCTTTTCATGTCTGTGACATAATTCTACAGATATCATTCGTCATTGAAACTGTAGTAAAGCAGCTTTGATGTCAAAATCACGTGATCATGTGTGCGTGTGACTCAGAAACAATAGACGGGACTCAGAATCTCAAGATGAGCCTGGTTTTTGTGAGGATTTGTTGAAAATATCGATAATAGAGAATATTGCCAGCCTTATCCTTTTAATAACAGCGAAAAACTGCTCTTGACTGAAGTGTTTGTGAGGCCACAATCAACCAAACGATGAGAGCTGAACAGGTCATCAAGCGATGTATAGAGTATAAAGAGATTATGGTCAGGAGATAGTGGGAGCTCACAATGTACACATCAAACTCCCAAACTGTTTGTTTTCGTTAGTTTTAGCGTCTCACAGGTTTCACGGTAAATAAAAACCTGTGTCTGTTTTTACGGTGGATGGTCGTAGTGGTCAGTGTTACGGCTGCTGGTTTGGATCTTCGTCTGGCCAAGCATCATTTCACTTCATCTTTCCTCAGTCTCTCGTAGCAGACTTCAACCCAACGAGCTCCCCAGATATAACAAATAGTTGGAGCGGCACCAGCCCCGTTACTTAGTGACAGCATGAAAAAACGAAAAACAGTCCGATTATTGATGATGCAGATTTTTATTATCTCCTGTAATGGAAATTCCACACCAATATTTGATATTTACAATCAATAAATGCACAGTATGCTGCCGTGTCACATATACGGGGGGATGAATGTACCTTTGTTCAGGATGACAGCTTCGGGAATTCCTAAACTGTGACTCCCTCAGTAGTTTGGAGTATCGTTTTGCTGCTTGTTCCCTTCTGTGCAATTACAGTACTCGGAGTGATTGAAAAACACTGGTGCAATGTCTCCTGTTTCAGGGCTGCCTTTATGCCGAACAGTAAATCTGTCTCAGCCATTGGTCCATTTAACCAGATAAGGAGTTATTCCAGGCCTCACACAAGTCTGATGTCAGAGCCACTAATGACTTTGCTGGCGTTCGGTGTTTTTTTACATAGACATATCACAGGAAATAAACTGTTAAATGAGCCTGCAAAGCGCTGTTATTTATAGGCTGGTATAGGATGAAAATGTTTGATTTGTGTAGCTTGGACAAATGTGACCCGCAATTTTGTGCAAGGTGCAAAACCGCTCAGTTCATATATCTTCGAATATGAGAATGACTGTTTCCTGGAATTGATCCCCTTCACTTAGGATGACCCCCAGACAGTGTGTTTTTACAGAGTACGCCGCAGTCAAAGTGATATCACACTTTTAGTCAGGTTTTAAAGCAGTGAAAATGATCAAATGTACGTTAGTTTTTTATCAGCTTCACCAAGTTGTGTATCTCCTGTGGCTCCTTGGCTGTTGAAATCAGCAGGCTTATCACAGTTTACTGTAGTTAAAGATAGCTTAAAGTGTCAACTTTTTTTGTCTTCACACTAAATTCCTCTTGCTTCCCAGAGTCAAGATGCCTCTTTTCCCCATTTATCCTCCAGTCAGGAGACGGGAGACGCTGAACAGTGAAACAGTCCTGCGTGAAACCTGAGCTACGTTTAAGCTGTCGCCCAATAAACCCTGGGCTGTAAAGTGAAAGCCTCCCATGTTGATGGGCAGTTAAAACACGTGGGGTCCCAAATCTTTACTGTCAAACTGGCTTTGGTTCTAACTGAGCACCTGGATTACAGGAGAGGAGGACAGATAGAATCCTGCAGCTTTGCCACAATTGTTTTCATGATTGCTCCTGTTCATCACTGTAAAATTAGATGCGATTATTTCCCACCATTCTCGCTCAGACGGTTTCAATCCCTGAGCAAAATAAAAACGTCGAATGATAGCACAGGCTCGTCATCTGGAAGTAAGCCACGGGAGTGTTTTCAGGCTGAAATAGGCCTTGTCATTGTTTTTTTCCGAGGAGGCCTCCCTCACTGAAAAGTGCTTTTCTCAGCACCGGCCTGTCTGGCTGCGCTTCCTGTCCCTCAGCTCTCCCATTCACGTTGTTATTAGGCCCACCAAATGGCCCTGGTTCACCGGTGGTCTCCCCTAATAACTGCCACTGATGGACGGGTCTCGCTGCTTGTGGCCTTGGGCTTCACCAGACATCCAGCGAGCGGGGCCAGGCGCACTTCACTGTAACATATACAAGAAAATGCTTAACTGCTGTAACGTGAGCACAGAATGAACTAGATTGTAATGACTTAAAGCACATCTAATTAAGAGAAAATATTGTAGGGCCACCAGTTGCTTTGGGATAGTGGGGTTGGTTTCCGTAACTGCGCTGTTGAGGGAAGTCGGGGGAAAGAAAGGGTAATCTGATCTGCAGAGTTAATCTGGATAAGTAAAGACATGTTTACACCACAAATGAGGTCTGAATATTCTCCAGCGCACTTTGCTGAATTAGAGTTTCAGTGGTATAATGAGGTGTATATGCCTTTTAAATGTGATTTACACGATTCCTCAAGCATGTAAAAATGACCTAAACAGAAATATGATCTCGGTCATTTTGAGGGGAACAGACCAACTATTTGTGCAGCCTGTTACCAAATGAACACCAGATACTACGGCCGTGCTAATGACAGTGGTGCTGACAGTGTGGATACTTGTAACGACGGTGGAGGATGATGATGATGATTTTGATGATGATGAAGACAGTGCTGATCAGGGTTTGTCCACAGCCCACAGTTTACAATAACAGAGGCAGATTTGCTACTCAAAATTCACAGTGATCTTTTAAACAGTGAGTATGGGATCCGACACAGCGGTAAACAAACGCAGGCTTCTCATTTGTAGCAAACGCTTATGTTTTTTTTTTTTGTTTCTCAGCCCTAATGGTGACTTGCCAGCAGATTTGATCAGCTGATATGCTAATGCTAACTCTGTGAGCTGGAATCCAGTAGAAGGTAATGGAATATGCGCACTGTAGGGATGCCCCGGTCGCTCAGTTGGTAGACCATGGGCCCCATTTACAGAGGCTGAGTTATCCCTTTCGCATTCTCTCATTCTGTTTCCTGTCACTTTTAAAAGTTCACATTTTTAAAATAAAGCCACAAATAAGCACAATGTGTTTATTTGTGTTCTGCAAGGTACAGCTAAATAGCACTGGTATTATAAGAGCACTGTTTTCTTGACAAAATGGGATTAAAATGTTTCTCATTTTAATAAAACCCTTAGATTTTTTAAATGCTTTAAAATCATACCTTAATTGGACATATATGCTTTTTTGTAAAAGAGTGAATTAGCCTATGTTTTTACTTTTATGTTACAAGAGAATGGGATAAGGGCTTACCAGGGTATCAGTATTTAAATGTGGGCCTACCACTGTCTTGGTTGGCTTGCTAGAGAGTAAACTTCACTAAATCCAATAAATCGCAGGTCAGAGCTGGTAGCATTAGCTTAAAATCTGGCCTGGAGAAATACTACATGGTGGGCATGTTGGTCACAAACATGTTTTTTTTTACAATTGAGCAGACTTCTTACAATATTAATTAATTAATATTAAGTATCTTAATCGTTAGGCTTTGTTTTTGGTTTTGGGAGACAATTAAAAAGAGAAACCTCGACTGGTATGAAAGTATGATTGGACCATTGTTGGTTTAGGGGGAAGGTTTTAGCAAATGGTCAATGTCATGAGTAATGGACTAATGAATGTAGGTTTGTTAGCCCAAGCAGTCTCACAATATTTGCCCTATCGTGCTCCGGTGTCATGATACATTTTATTGAGTGTCTTTAAAATGGGTCCCTCAAATTCAAAGGATCTCTTAAGTCTCAGTTTGCTGCTGGCCCTCAAAGTGGCTCCTGTCTTTATTGTCACAAACCCCCACAATCTAAATAAGGAGCAACAGATTAGACTTTAGACAAAAACTTTGTCTTTTTTTTTGGGCTTTTTCTATTTATAAAGGCACATTCCTTGCAATATTAGCGATTATATGTCTATGAAAAGAGGTCTTGCTTAAAAATATGTTCTTAGGGGGTGGCAGGCTGAATTCCCCATTTCCCATGGGTGCACTGAAAAGTGGCCGTCTCTGGCCGATGTGAGGGAAGGGGATAGGGAGAGAGATATGAGTCTGCGGTGCTCAAAAGCCCCAGCCTCGACCTCACAAACAGCCCGGGCTCATTCCACTGTTGGCAAGAGCTCAGACTCTGTTGCTCTGTTTCCCCTCTGGCAACCGTGAAGTGCTGGCGGGAAGATTTCGGGACAACATGAACCCTGCTGGCTTCTACACCAAATTTACAATGCAGCAATTCAGGTTGTGGCCACTGGGTTGTAGTTTCTGCTTTCATTTGTGACCTCCACACATTCTGACACCGAAGGCTGTATCCTTAACCAGTCAGACATCATCACTTTATTGTAGCACTGCTGCAGAAACTGAAGGATTTTGGCAGTGACGTGTCTGGTCTCTCCTGTGAAGATATTTCCTGTTTCCCATGAATCCTTAGTTCGGACTCCAACCAGCCTCTGGCCTGCTGATTTAAACCTTTGAGAGGCTTTGACTCATGAGAAACAGCTTGACAACTTTTCTTTTAAAAGCAGTTTCTTTTATTCACTTAAGATAACTTCACTTAAGATCATAATCTTTAAAACCATCTTACCATTTAGCCATTAATTTATTTTCAGGTTTTAGGACAAAATGAAAGCGCTTTATATCGTGTAAATTTTATCCTGTGTCTTTGTTTTAGGTTTGCAAAAGTCTAATTTCCAGTTGTAGAGTCACTGAAGTTGAGCATCATTTAAGCTTTATTACTTTTTTGTCACTCTTTGGCTTATCAACATTATTTCACTTGTCTCACAGTTCAGTTACACTTGATGATGTTGACTTACTGATTGTTTCTGTCTTCAGTTTCAGAAGCATGTTCAGTCTGTTGCCGGTTCAGCATAGTACAAACCTCTGCCCGTCCAAGCACTGCTTCATCGTGATTGTTTCTGTTGGCTGTCTTTTATTAAGCTGTTAATGAGGAAGTAATGTATTGTGTATCACTGCAGAGCTGACATTGATGCTTTCAGTAACAAGTCTTTCTTTCTTTCTTTCTTTCTTTTTTTCTTTCTTTCTTTCGTACACATTTTAAAGGTGCAGCATGTACGAATTCTCCACCTGTTAAATTCACACTCAAAACAAATAAGAGGAAGCATAGCACCAGATTAACCACTAATTGATGCTGTTAGCTAGTTAGCTCAGTTAGACGTCCAGCTAGCAGGTCTGGACTGTGAGCTTGGAGCACTGGGGGAGTGTTGGTGCTTATACTGCTGAAACGGGAGCCAGTTAGCCTCAGTAGTATGAGTATGTCCTCAACATAATATATAGACACCATGTCTGCAGTTATTTGTTCACATGCAGTGACATATTGCACCTTTAAACTTAGAATAAATTGGAAATATGCGATGAATGAATGAAATAACCGTTTCCTGACCCAGACTGCATATTACAATCTTATTTTGGGTATCTATAAATATATATAATACATTATATAAAGAATATGCACTGTACTACACATATATTTAATCTTGGTTATGAATCCACTGACTTCTCCCCCATATTGTGACTTCAGATCAGTGCGAGGCTGAAATGAGCAATGGGAAAGAGAGGGCAGCCCTGTAACAACAGTGATGTGTCCTCACCACGCCCCAAAGGTATTTTGAGGTTTTGACGTCTAGACGATAATGCTAAAAGGCCCATTAATCACAGCAGACTGCTAGATTCAGAGCCAATCGGTAATCGGAGTCAGATAAACAAATGGCAATGAAGGGATTTTGTGATCGAAATCGACGTTATTTACAAGTCCGCTCTGAATCCGAGTGGCTTTTCTTTTTTAAAAGTGCCGCCAACTACCTGTTGTCATGTCTTAGCAAACATAAATTAAGACATCTAATCTCTTTCCACAGCTGGATAAATAATAATCAGAGTTCCATCAGATTGTAAGTGTAATGCGTTTTCAACTCGCTGTATTAAAGTGTAACACGTTGTATTGGTGTTTTGTGTGTAATAAGAATGAAATATTTGTTTGCTCTGGTCAGCTTTCCTTTTCTTCTTCTAAGATCTTGAACTTCTCAGCTGTCTATTGGTTGTTGACTGTCATAAAGTCCTTATCAGAGGGAAGCATGTTGAGGGCGCGCGGTGGCCGAGGCTCGTAAAAAAACTCCGGCACACTTGGCATCTTTTCCACAACGCGTGGGGATTACTGAGTCAGCAATATAACCCCCGCCTGCGCACAAACACGGGGACAAACACACAAAAGGCGCACACAGCCATCGCATTCCACAGCACGGTGTGGGATGTTTTGTGGCTACCTGATGCATGTGTTAGATAATAAAAAGAACATCCTATTTTACATTCTCCTCCTGCCGTCCTGCGAGGAGGCCTGGGGGCGGTGAGGCGGGGGAGGGGATAGGCTTTCCTGTGTTTTGCCGAGTTCAGATGACTGTCATGATTAAGTCAAATGAGCAGAGGAGGATTTACAGTCCCCCTGTGTGGGGAGATAAGGCGAGAGGAGTCACTCTGACTGACAGCACATGCCTGGGAGGGAACATAACCCACCTGATGGAAATTGCTTTTTTCAACTTTCATAATCTTTCCCTCTTCCTCCATCACATTCATCATCCCTTTCTCTCTCTTTTTCCCTGCTTGCAAACAGGAAAGAAGAGCCTCCGGCGACGTCCAGAGCCTGCCTTTAGAGCGAAGCATCGCAAAGCCACCGCCTCCCTCGTCTTCACTACCGCTCCATCAGGGGGTTACTCACCTTTTTCTCCGTCACTCTCAACCTTACCAGTGTAACAGTGCTGTTTCTGTGTCCACCCCCGCAATCCGCTCGAACACACGCCCTCTACTCTCCTCTTTCCTGACTCTGAAATAAATCAATGCTGGTTGGAGCTCAGTTGTAATAAATCAGGCCCTGTCCTGGACTGGAGCCTGCCCAGTCAGCCTGTCACTGCCTGGCCTTCACTCAGGATTAATTAAAGGCCTGATATAAAGCCCAGATGTGCTGGAGCAAGGGAGCCCTGAACCCCTTAGAGCAGCTTTAGTCTCTCTCTCTCTCTCTCTCTCTCTCTCTCTCTGCAACACACACATGCACATACGCATCAACATGTGCACACCCGAGGTAACCAAAGGAAGCATGCATGCACCTTTCCAAGGCGTGCTGCCAGTCACACATGCAAACATGGGGCAAGTAAAGGTCTCCACATGTGTCCATGTTTTTCGTGTAATTGTCATATGGTCATATTGTGCTCATCATGTCCTCGCTGTCAGGACCTCTGAGATATTTCTACATAAAGTGAGCAGAGGCGGGGTTAGAGGCGGGGCCACAGTAGATCTGCTGTATGTTTTTTTTATCTAAAAGTAACTGGACAGATGGAGATTGTGGAGATCCTTGGGAGAAACGGTGCCGGATGCGACATTTTAAAGTCACTATTACTTAACTGGAGATATAAAGAAGTTGTTAGAAGAAGAGTAAGTTATGCAAGTAAAAGTCCCATCCTTTTTTCTCACATAGATAATGTTTGTTGATGTTCAGATGGAGCACTTCCAGGGTTTCGAATGAGCGCGAAAGTCTCCGAATGAATCATCAGTTAGCAATTGCATAAGAGACTTAATGGTTTTTAATCTGACGTGGGAAATCAATGATGACTCCCACTAAGCATTTTAGTGAGTAACATCCAGTCATAAAGCTAAGAATTCTGTTGTGTGTAAGAGGCAACAGTGGACAAACATTGAAGTTAAAGTTTTGTATAAACCTAATTGAATATTCAGCAGTTGAAAGTTTACATTCTGTATTTTGGTTTTAATTGATTCATCCACCGTGTCATTCTGTTTTGCTCCAAATTGCAACACAGACCCAAAAACATGTCACATGTGAAATTGAAAAGACATGTGAAAAGTAAAACGTGTGAAAAAGTGAAACACTTATCAACTGGGTATTTTTTTAGAAGTAATTGTCTTTACTTACAAATTTCCACATTTTTTTTTTGCATGTGGATTAGAATTTCCACGTGTAAAAAACAAAACATTGCACATGAAGTCTTGTGAAATTTGCTTCTTCTCATGTGAATTTCACATTTTCACATGTGAGTTACATACATTCATATGGTCTGGAATTTTCCACATGTAGAAAAAAGTATTCTCAAGTTCCTACGGCTTTATTTTGTGCTTTTGACTGTTTTTGTCTACACAGCATTGATGACTCTGTGTATAGAAGTATTCAGACTCATCCACAATTCCTACCCGACAATAAAACAAGATTTCTCAAAAACTCAGTTAAGAAAAATTCAAATTGTTTCCACTTATAGTTTCATTAGAATATCCATTGTTTTTTATGTTGTTGAATTTAGTTGGAGAAAATGCTTAAATGTGAATTTACAATTGCAAAAAAAATCTCCACCCTTTATATACCTTTATTGTGTCAAACCTGTTGCACAATTTCAGAACAAAAAGTTTCTTCCTAAATGTTCAAGCTTGAGTTCAAAACTCATACTAACTTGGCATTGGCAATGCTTCTGAGGCTGTTAATTGCTCTTCCAACCTATCTTTACCTCTCTCTTCTTTATGGGTCCCTTGGTGGGGGTTGGCAGGGGTGGTGCTTGCTGGAGGGCGGAGGGGTTGCTCTGACTTGTAAGGTCAAGGGTTGCGAGGCATACTTTATTGCATGATGACTGAGAGGGGGATTAGATGAGTAAGATATCACTCTGTTTTCTGGTCACGGCTGAGCGAGGTTAACTCACAGTGGCCCTGGGGCCTGGGCTGAGAGGAAAGTGAGGGGGGGTGGGAGAGGGTATCGGGAGGGCAGGGGTGGCTCGGGGGACTATTGGGCTGATTTCTGATAGCCGCAGAGCGGTCTGGCCTTCCCGTTCTACGGCAAATGCTCACACAGGAAATTAGAGGTCTGGGCTTCCCTTTTTCACACGAGCTCCTCTTGCACACAGAGTCTTTCTTTTATTTTTAGGGATCAGCGTGACACTTCACAATGCACAAAAGACTGTTTTGACAGAATTAGCATATGCTGCTTCATGTTACAAAAAAAATTAATTTTATAGACTAAAACTTTGCCTCTGTGGAGCTATTTTCCAGCAACGTTTTTGTGGTCACGTGAGTGTCTGCAAAACCTTTGTCCTGGTCCAGGGCTCAAACTACACACAGCGGAGCCCATTTATTTGTCTGGTTCGTGGGATGTCTGCACCATTAACACATTTATTGTTATAAGTTCAGGACATATAAATGACTATCATCCTTCTTCATATCTCTGCTTGAAGAGGTCAGTCTCTAGATGTGGGGCCCACGCAGTCAGAGATCATGGCTTAAACAGATTGAGGGCCATTCTCTTGTGTCAGATATGATATAGCCGCTTGGTGCCTAATGGGCCTGGAAAAAGAGGTAAACATGTCCTCGACCCTGTGAATTCCATTACATAAAGAAGTTGATTTGCAACTCTGGGTACACCAACAGCAACGATGGGACTGAACTTCCCAGATAAGCCCCGAAAGCTTGATAAGCCAAGGCCACAGAATTCGCTGAAGGAAAAACGTGGACAAATAAACACACTGTGGGGCTTTTTAAATCGTAACATTAACATGTTTGAGCGTATTATCAGATAATCGACAAAGGACTCTGCAAAGTGTTCTCACTTAGACCTTAAGATACAATCAACACCCAGGATGAATGTAACTTGGTATCCAGGCGTTAAAGCAGGAAGAAAAATAAACCCAGAGAGTAATTGCTGATATGTTCCTAATGTGCCCCCTCACCCTTACCTCCCCTTCTCTGTACCTCCTGCTGATAGGCCACCCCTGATGGCTGTCACACCTGGTGTTGAAGACGGTAGGGTGTATTTTATCTGCTCAGGGCCCATTGGGGGGCTATTCGTCTTCCTCCAGTCTGGTGTTGGGAGGTCAGGGACAATCCCTCTGTTTATCCCCCTGTCCGTCAACGCTGCACACATCCCTGGAGTTTTCTCCCGCATCTCCCCCGTGAAAAGTGAGGCACACTTGCACCGCTGGGCTGGAATGCTGAATTAGGGCAATCAAGACGCTTGACACTAAATCCGACGAGGAAAGGAGACGTGCTTTAAAACATATTTAATGCCTGCACACGTGAAAAAAAAAACCCATGTTGCAATTTACGAGTCCTGTCCCGACACAGTGTGTGGTGTGAGCTGTAAAAAAAACAAAAGTTTTCACCAGAATGACTTTTTTTGAAATGACCACACTTGTATTTGTGTGTACACTCCCGCAAAAAAAGAAAAGTTGGCATTGTTTGGATGTGGAGTGTGCCCAGTGGCCAGTAAGAGCACTGTTTATCTACTCTGCGTTGCACTACTGCTTCTGCCTGCACACGTGTGTCTGGGATTCTTGGATGGGTCCCCTGGGCCGACGGACCACACATGTGGAGAACGTGAACTCAGCGCTCGAACCAGTTCCTCCATGACACAGAAAAAAAAAAAGAGGAAAAACAAGAAATCAACAGTCGTACTTGAAACTAATGTTTTTGACACACAAAATGTGCATGAAAAGTACGCATTCATCCCCCGCCATAAAAGTGATGTGTGGGTGCACAAAGTTGCTAGAATAAATAAATCTTCTGCATTTGAAATTACATCACACACAGATGAGGTAATGTCTTGCTTTAGCCATCAGGATATCTCAAGCCACATATTTCTCTCCCAGCGAACCTTTCCAGTAAATCCAAAGGCTTTATTGGGCATCAATTAGAACAATGTTGAATGTTTTATGTCCTTTCTTTCTTTTTCGAGAGGAGCTGATATCTTTGCATGTTTTAAGCACGGAAGAGTTAAAAAAAGAAAGAGAGGAGACAGAGTGAGGGAGAAAATGAGCAGAATAGGGGAGGAGGGAGGAGGAGTGTGTGAGCGTAGAAGTTGAAATTTGACTCACAAGCTTGCACTCTTGCCTCTCTCTCTGGGACTCCTCTACTTGGCTTCGACTTAATTGCGTCCCCGATATAAACAAGGGGGTTAGTGTGAGAGCAGACCAGCAGCTGAGGGGCTCAAGCTGAGGGCCAGACTGGGGATTGAGTTCAGAGGGGTAGGACTTAACGCAGAAACTGATATAAAATATGCCAGAGCGAGCGCAAAGGAGAGGGACATGGACAGAGGATTAAAGATGGAAGGGAGGAAATGACAACTCCTAAGACTAGGCAGAGATGACAAAATTAGCAGTCTCGAGATGAAATGTGCCAGCTTCACTGTTTCACATCTCGCAATATTTTTGCATCAAAGCCGGCCCTGACTGGCGTGTCGAGTGGTAATGCTGCGCTGTAATGCCAGAACTGGGGCATCAGACAGTAGCCCTTCTGGCTCCAGCGCAGTCAAAGATGCCTCTCTGAACATCTCTTTCACAGATGCTCCCCTCTGATCGATTAGTTCCAGCCTTCTCAAACAGACAGCTAGGGATTGGATTCCATTATAAGTGATCCCTGCTCAGAGGCTTAAGCCCGCCTGTCCCAGGCAGATGCAGCTGAGGTGTACCTCTGGATTAAGCCCTTAAACTAACAAAATAACTGAGGTAAGGGCCACATACAGTACGCTTTACAGTAGCGGCCGCAAATACCTGAGGCTGATGCAATTTGTGGACTGGTGTAGGATTGTTGAGACCATGCTACAACAGAAAATTATTACATACAGAATTTTTTTTTCTTACAAGGTTTAGTTTAAAGGAATAGTCCACAATTTGGGAAATATATTCAGAGTTTGATGACAAGATCAATACCACTCTCGTGCCTGTACAAAAAACAGTAAGCTATGACCATCTGCTGGTTAGCTTAGCTTAGCATATTACCTGAAACGAGGTAAAAGCTTGACTCGGTATAAATGTTGCTAAATCTGCCAAAATTACAAATATGTTAAATTTTATTTTGTTTGTTGTATCCATGTAACCTGAAGTGTAAGAACAACACTTTGAAGTTATAAGGGGGGCTGCGTACAAAACAATGGGCCTTTTTCAATCTTTTCAATGTGTACTTGTGTCATCAGTCAAGTACTGTGCAAGTACAGTCCGCTTGACATCTGGAACTGACTTGGGTGGATCTGGGACAACCAGCTTTTGTGCCAATCAGTGGCGATGGCCACAGCACAAAGCTGTTATCATTTTTCATCCATGCACTGCTAACATATTCCTTCACTAAGTTTTGATTATTCTTTCAAATGAGAAACTGACCATTTAAATCTCCATTATGTGATCAGTTTATCCAAATGTCTATTGGAGGTTTGCTCCGACATTTGAGAAGACGCTGTGAGGCCGACCGGTCATCTCATCAGCTAGCAGCGTGGCTCCCGAGATGATCAGCGAGGCCAATAAGTGACATTTCCAACAAAAACAATGTCCTTTAAAAGTCTTTGTGGCCAGGCAGACTTAAGTTTTTTCCAGTGAATGTTTTACATTTGTTTTTTTGCCTGTTTCTGAGCACCTTGTCCACATGCTGTTCGTGTAATATTCATATCATAAAACACATAACAAATGAGCTGATGCATTAACGAGCTACCAGCATTGGCTACAGAATGGAAATCTGCACCTAACCCTTATTAACTTTGTAATAAGGGTTAGGTGCAGATTTCCAAACTTTGACAGAATCGTTTCCTGTAAGGGCGATTAAGGCTTATTAAGGCTAAGGTTATAAGTATTGTGCCACATAAAAGCTTACTGAGTAACTGCACCGTCCTCATGTATACTGACTTTTTACACGAAGTAACATCATGCAACATTTTGGAAGAGGGGGAAAGAACTTTTTTAAGGAAGGGTCTTATTCTGAAATTTTTCCACATTTTCTACATTACAACAAATTAAGTTCAAAGGTGCTACTTGTAAGAAAAGTTGATTTTGATTTTTGACTCTCATTCCAAACTTGTTGAATAATAATGCTCTGGCTCAGCATCACTACTTGACGAGTTGGGAATGAGACTCGAGAATCAACTTCTCTTACAAATAGCACCTTGAAACAGATTTTCTACAATTGGGTCTGTTTTTGACTGAGGACATATACTGTGTGTAAGACACAAATGTAGTCAGTATTTATGTGTTTCTGAGCTGGAGGAGATTTTATACTGACAGAAATGATAAGCTAACAAAAACATATTCTACACCACCTTTCAATATAAGCACTGTACCATGAGTGCGCAGGCCAGAGTGATTAATCGCTGCTCATCTGATGTCATTTTCTGACGATCACTGTGTTTTTCTAATCACCATCCTATATGCAGTGGAATATGAGAGTTCCCAGGACACTGGTATTCGACGTGGCATGCTTCTCAGGACCGTGTTGGGACAAATTGTGTCTTGGGCAGCTGCCAGAGTGTAAAATGCCCAATTTCAGCCCCAGCTATTTAGGCGGCAATCATCCACAAGGTCAGGCCAGTCCCAGCACTTCATTTCTCATCTATTTTGTTTCCACCCCTGACAACTAAATGATGGCTGACGTCGACTGCCATGATTTGCACATTGGCTGCAAAGTTGTAGGACACATGAGTTTGTGTGTGTGCGTATGTGTCCTGCAGCCCTGACCCCTCTGCCCATGTCCTGCAGGGGATAAAGGAGTAGGACAAACACATGTGACATCATTCTCAGACCAAGCTGTGATTTGTATGTGTGAGTCCACTTTTTTTTTCTTTTTTTTTTTAAAAAAAGATGTAAATGATTAGGAGATTTGCTGAGGCATATCTCCTTTTTTTCATCAAAGTTCCCATGAACATTTTTTTTGTTTTTTTTCCCCACATGACATCTGGATGCCATCCTATCTGAAATTAGATTATCTTTCATCTCAGACCATTTGCAGCATTTGTCAGTGTGCCTTATGGGTCGAAAATCCCACAAGTTTACTGAAAGAAGCGTGTTATTCCAGGCACAATCAAGTGGCCCATTAGCAAATCAGTGTCAAAACTTTGCAGCCCTGTAGAATTTGCTCTTAACTGATGATGAAGCTGCCGCGCAGAGAACGGCCCCTATTGCAGCCCTGTTTCTGTACCAGACACACTGCTGATAACCACAATGTATCAAAGCGTACACCATGAATGGCGCTGAGTATATCTCATCAGCTCGGAGGATGTGATGCTGTGCTGCTGCATCTCTCTGAAGTTGACTTCACAGGGGGAGGGTAAAAAGGGGGAAAAGAAGGTGGGGTAATGACAGCAGCTTCCCAGACACACACACACACACACTCACACACATATGCACATCATAGGCTGAGAGGGCAGGCAGCTTAAGGTTGTTCCCTGCTGAGAGGAAGATGGAAACAGATGCTTGTTTTTCACTGATTGTGTAACCAGAAGCTTTAACACCAACTGACAATCTATCAAATTCTATCACTCCAACCAGGTTAATAGAGTAAATAGATGTAATTGTGATTGTGACTGTTTCTACACTTTCACACAGTCTAACAGCTCCGGTTTCTACATCTCCAGCGGCAGCTTCACGTGGGAGGTAATTTTTTACACACTTCCATTTTTTTTTTTACATAAACAATCGTCTTAAATTTCCAAGTCTCTCGTAGAACACGTTGATGGGAAATTATTTTCAACTCTCCTTAATGCTTTGTTCCCCTTTTTTCAGAGACTTTTGGCAGCATCTCAAGCCTTAAAGTCTGCTGACAGACGTCGTTCATCAACAGCAGCAGCAGCAGATTACCATCGACTACCCAGCAACCCCTTCTGGGTACTTAGCTGGAATAAACAATTAATGTGTGAAGGCTTTAATGCTCATCAGCTGCCTCTAACAACTACATGCTAGTAAATGGTGATAAGAGTCAATAATGGGGGTCTGTTTCTATCAAATGCAAACAAACAAACACGGTAAGTTCTGTTCTACTTCTGTTCTTCTACAGAAGTTTAAATATTTAAGTCAATCAAGCAAATCAGGCTAGATCTTTCTGGTACTTTTTTTTCACTATGTTGTTATTTCCCTTCCCAGATTTCAATTATTTTTGGAGGTGCTAACCTTTACTTTGTTTGCTCATCCACTAAACATGTCTCTTTACCGTGCTTCAAGAAAGTTTTCTCAAAAGAATGAGGTTACCCGAGAACATAAATTCAAAAATGTTTCTGGACACAATCTTAAATTCTAGTATACTGAAATTTGTCTCTCAATAATATTTTTTTTAAAAATCACTTTTACTTGATATCTTTGTATGGTATTTGTAAGGTTGTAGACTAACAGTGTGTATGTTCTCTCAGTTTGACTGTGTGTGTTCGGTATATGTGTGGCATGTTCATACACACACTATGCTATATGTGTGTGTCTGGTCTTCATTAGTGGAGGAGGGCTAACAAGAGGTCACTCCAGTCCACAAAGAAAAGCTCTGCATGTTTGTGCAGCCAGGAGCCAGAGTGTGAACCTGCGTTTCACCTGCCTGTCAGACAAAACACGGGGCAAAACTGTTCTGAGGCTTCGACTTCAAAGAAGGCTTTTAAAGAAACGTAGACAACTAATAATCAAATGTAATTAAAACCGTTAAATTTTACACGTCAGCACTATTTCATGGGTTGCTGAGTGAGTGATCCAAGTCTAGTGTGTCATCGGTGCCACTGCTACTAAACCACCAGGTTGCAGATGGTGTGATTGTGTGAAAGTGAATGAATGAATGAATGGACTTCCTGAACACATGAGGTTTTCCACATTCTTGTGTATTCCTGATTCACTGTGGGTTATAGGGAACAATAGTTCAAACATGACTCTTATCCACATCTGTCACAGAGTTGCAACACTAGCACCTCCTTGGTCTTGCACAGCTCACTGTGGGTTGTATGAAAAATAAAGTCACCCACGGAGATCTGATGCTATCACTTTTGGCGTGAGAATGAAATCCTTCAATGCAACGTTCTCTGTTTTTGAGGTGTCCTCAGGTGATGCCAGATTGGAACCAAAACTGATCGAGATATATTTTAAACTATCCGAATGAGCCAAGTGAGGCCTGATTAATTGTGATCTCTTAAAGTGATCCCATTGCTCCCCCTGTTCCAGCTGTCTTGTACTATCATTCTATAAAAGTAGGCCCTTGCTTGATTTAAGTTTGATCACAAGGTCACTGAAATAAATTCTGCATGGTTTAAGAAGTAATTCAAAGTACCTGGGGTTCTTGTTATATACTTTTGTAGTGTGTTTACAGTTGTGTTGTTTTAAGAGAATATATTAAATCCATCAAAGAAAAAGCTGTAATAAAATATTTATAATTATTAGAGCCACCAAAAATTCAAACATGGTATCTTACGTAAATTTGGTCAGTTACTAACGTTAATACGTTGACGTCTGTGGCGTGCAGCTTTCCTTCAGGGTGAGGAAAAAACAAATATTGGATTGTAGACTTTCTAATAACTCTGCTCTTCATCAGGATATAGGAGTTGAAATGTGAGCAGGTGGTGGCGGAGTGAGTTGTTTCATATGGGACAGAGAGTGGGGTTGTGAAAGCCAAAAACATCAACACCTGGCTGAGTGCGTGATGGTCTCGCGCTGTATAACATCTGCAGGTACTGCATATCGTGGTCATTTAGCGCAGTGGGACTGTAAAGAACCTCACATATGGTACCTTGAAATCACATTTTATTGAACAGTTGAGCGTTGGACCTTTGAATTTTTGAATGAATTACTGAATCATTACATATTTGCAGTGATATTAATAATCAACTATGGAAACCAATGTCATCAAATACATTCCTCGTGTAGAGTAAAAGCCTAGAAATCAGAATAAACACACAAGGAAGAATGACAGCTGTTTAACCTCTTCTTATTCCTGGAAACCTATATGGAATTATCCTAAAATGCTCATCCCCGTCTAGCCGAAAAGTAAAGTCAAAGCTTTTATTGAACCAAATATAGTTCTTAACTCCTTTATTTTCATTAACTTTGTGTGTATAAAACAGTCAATTCAAAGAGCAAAATGCCTAAAAATGTATAAACTTGCATAATTTCTAAGGTTATGGCTTTAAAAAAAACTGTAATAAACTATATACTACTGGATTTGAAATGTCACTGGATACATGATTCATCAATCATCCAGAAACTGGCATGTAATCGGCTCAGGAGAGAAGAAAAAGAAGAGAGAGTGGGGTCACTCGTCTACACAATCACTTACTGGCTGTTCTAGGGAGGGTATAGAAGCTCGTATCTGCTTAAATGCGCTGTCAATCAAATGGAAAGCATCTCAGCATCAGGTGTAGAGAGATTATGGCATCGGCTGTGAAATGAGGAGTTTGTGTAGTGTGTAAAGTATGTGCAATGAGTTTGTCACAACACAAATGGAATTCCTGATGTGGAAACCAAAAGATTCTTTCTCTCTGTATGAAAACATTTGAGTGTGTATATCTTAAAATCTTTCGCCAAAAGGCCCTGAATCTCTATCAGCCTGTGCTTTATGAACTAGCGGTGTAATGGTTTACCCAGAGCTATTCTCAGGTACACTTACTATGACACTGAGCAAGCAGCTACTCATTGGCCATCATGGTCAGACAGTAGCATAAAATCACCCCATTAAAAGAAAGCTAAATATTGACAGAGGGTTTAGGCTTGGCTGACTGGAAGTCAAAATTTAACATGTGTGCGCCGCATTAGGAGTTTGTATTTTTAAAGCAGCTTTCAAGCCTTATAAGAAGCTATTTGCCCCTTCTATTATTTTTCAATCAGGCTGTGAAAAAAACAATCACAATCACCCTGCTTTCCCCCTCTCCTCTCTTCTGCCTCTTTAATATCACAGATGACTTGAAAACAGTTGACCCCCATCTCGGGTTGATTATTTAGCTATGCCTTCACTCAACACTCCGCCTCTCTCCCCTCAATGACCACCTCCTTTCCCCAGAAGACCACTATTCTCAGGTCAGATTTACTGCAAAATGTGTGTGTTCCACCATATTTGTGAAATTCCCCATGTGTCAACCTCCAGCTCCCCTACGCAGGGCTTTGAACCTGCCCGCGAGCTCGGGAGTGCACATAAATCCAGCACGCCCAATGCAGAGGAGTAGACCTTCTTTATATAGGAGCCTAATTGCTGAACTTTGCCACAGCCGAGTTTGCAGAGCTGAATGATTTGTCAAAATTCCTGTCTCTTGGTAATAAATTACCCGGCCAGCTCGGGCAGCCAGTTAACATTTTAAATAAAAATGGGTCCCATTTGGATTCTGTCAGTTGGTAACAACATCTCTCTCTCATTTCTGAAGGTTTAACTAGGGCAAGGTTGCTTGACAACTGAGGAATGTTTTGACATTTTTTGACCCTCCCTATTAATATCATTAAGAACTGGCAGTGCGGGGCCGTCATGAAATACGAAACACAGCTCTAAATCTATCATTGTCATTTTGTAAAAACATATAACATGCATCACCTATATGTGGCAAGAAAAGTGGACATTTCTCTCGCAAAAATTAAATTACATCTGGAACATTTTGTTGTGATGGTTTTCGTGACCACCTAGTCTGCGTGACCGTGAATTAGGCCGTTCTGGGGGATTGTGGGAAAAAGTGAGCGCGCCGTCCCATCAGAAGCCAAAGTGAGTGTTTGTTTTGACTTGGAGTTCTCTTTGCACTTGGACTGACCCTCCACTATACTGACTTAGCTCAGTAACAGTGCGTTGGCTCACGCTCCGCTGCTCCCTTTGCTCATTTCCATTTTGTCTATCCGTACTTAGTCAGCTTCTTAAGCCTGTCCATGAATTTTCATATTCCCCCTGGTTTATTGCACTGGCAATACACACGCTGTAATTCGGCTCTGTTAGTTTGAAAATTAACACGGCACATTCATCAAAGTACTGTTCTTAAGTACAATTTTGAAGTAGTTGCACTTTATTTGAGTATACTCATTTGCTGCTACTTCTACTCCACCATTTTTCAGACAAAAAATTCAAAATACTACATTTGCTCCAACAAATTCATGTGGCAGTTGTAGGTACTCAAATATTTTAAAAAAATTATACACAGAACTGATGATCAGCTTCAAATCTGATTGATTATCTACCCAACAGAAATGCAGGATCCAGAGCAATCATTTTTTGCCTCAATGCAAATCCCCATTGTTTTACTCACACTTCACAGTGTTCCTATAACATTCTGGTTAGATATAGCTGCATCAGTGATAAAGATGTGAAAGACTTGTCTTTGTCCTGGACACATACAGAGTTTGCTGTCAAATGTCACACTACGAGGTGTTTAACACTCATCATGTGCAGTAGGAGTAGAGAAACCTCATCAGCACAGTGTTATCATAAAATGTGCACATGTACAGTTGAGATAAAAAGCAGCATTGCAGGATAATAATCAAAGCAATTTAACAATATGAAATGAGTCATTCATCAGTTCTACTTCTTTGATTTTTTGATTATATTTAGCTATTAAATTAAGTATTTTACTTTGGTCGACTTTTCATGAGTAGAATATCTAAATATTTCTTGCAGAGGTGTTTCTGTTTTCAAAAAGTAATAAACAGGAAGTAATGAATTGTATCATTTTTTTTTTAATTACTGTAATATATATATATATATATATAAGATTCTGACAAAACGTTCATAATTATGTGAAAGATGCTGTGATGTACTTACTGTAACTTTGAGGTAATTGTACTTTTCTTGAGTGTCTCCATTTCACTGCTACTTTATACTTCCACAGATTCTGGAGGAATGTGTGGTTGTGTTTTTTTTACTCCACTACATTTATTTGTCAGCTTAAGACACTAATTACTAAGCAGATTGCATGCTACATCATAGCCAAAGTAGTACATATTTATATTCATTTATTTTATCAGCAGTCATAAAAAAAAGGAAAAGAAGGAAAAGATTCTGATAATCAGAAAAATGCTGAACATTGGCCATTTTGGAAAGACACTTTTAAGGTATCAGTCACAACTGATCTGTACGTAGATCTTCCATTTCACATGCGCTTGTCTTTTAAAGTCATATGTTCTTGAGTATATCTGCACCCTGCCAGGCTGATCCAAAGGCTTTTCAGGTTTTCCAGCCACATCAAACTGGGAGCCAAAATTCTTCACCCCGAGTTCCTCATGAGTGAGGCACTTTGTGCTCCGAGCTCAAAATAGCATGCAGCTCTCAATTATTGGGTAAGGAGCAAACACAGGTGTGGAATCCCAACCACCACCACCGGTGCCCCCGCCACAGAATAAAGCCACTCTTGTCTTAGGGAGCATGACTAGGAAGGCCAGATCCATGCCAGGCTTTGAACTGTAGAGACCACTTGGCCTGTTCGGTGCCGAAGCTAAAAGAGACCTTTTAAAGGTGTGGAAATGAAACGTCCCACATCAATCATGCATTTCCAGTTTTGAATTATTCAGCAGCCGCTGCTGCCTTCTGACTCCCATTGCCTTAATGTATGTGTGAGTGCTTCTTTGTGTCTCTAAAGTTGTCATTGTGTCTTTATCTAGTTTGTCTGTCATTGTCTGATGGAATTTACATAAGAGTAAAGGTCTCTACTTATTAATGTAAATAAGCAGAGCATACTGTCACAGCCGAGTTAAATCTTTGACCTCTGGTTTTGAAAGTTGTATTTTGAACTGCAGTGGAATGATCACAACACTCATTTGTAACTTCTACAAACTTTTAAAGCTGTTCTTAGATTTTATGACTTCTTTAATCCTAAAAGTTCAATTTCCCATGAAATGTACAACATGCTACACCAACAATAAGCCCTATAAGTCTTCCTCACAGAAAGAAACAGTGAGAGACAGTGTGTGAGGAGGTGGGAGGGGGGCGACAAAGAGCAGAGCTCAGTGGTGTCTGCCACAGACAATGAGCGCTCTGTTTGGCTGGCTGTGATTCTGCTGGTGTGGATCAGGAGGCCTCGCTTTAATTCCAGGTTTCTTGGCCTCCCTCCCGCTGCTCTGCTTTTCTCTTCTCAGCACGTTCTTTAGGTTTATTGGGCAACCGGGTCCGTCCTGCGAGATGGGTTTCAGCAGGGCGACCGGAGCATGTACACTGATGGATTGCTGACTAATTGGCTCAAATCAGAAGATCTGGACCGTGTCTCACAGCCAGGTGTTTAGCTGGTCCTTCACTCACTTATCCACACAGTGAAAACACAAGGAAATAAGGGCAATAATGGTCAGGAAGATTAGTCATCAGCTACTCTTGAATGAGTAACCATTGATGCATTCAAGATTTATTTACCTAAAGGGACATTATTTATTTATTTGATGCTTAAATTCTCTCATTATTTAATATAACTATTGTATTATTTATTTATATAAAATGTGCCCCTCTGCGTTCTTTTGCTCTGAGATTGTGGGAAAAATCATATTCATCATAAAATTGCTTCGCACAGAGGAACAAGTATTAAATTAATCCATTAAATTATTTGGTTAACTTTTCATAAGTGGGAGACAAAGCCCTTCACTGAAATCTATTTTTACAATCCAAATAATGATAGTGGATTCCGAGTCTTAGTTTCGGAGTGAAGTGTGTAGCCAACAGAGATCTGTGTAGTTGTGTGTGGCCCACACAGGAAATTAAGAAACCTCCGCAGCTTTAAGCATATTTGTGTCTGAATTATCTTGGAACAGCGGATTTAAACAAAAGTGAAACAAGGTTCAGCATGTGCTCATACCGGACATGTGTGGTCAGTAACAACTTTGACTTCTTGACTTTAATGTTGTAGATCTGACTTTGGAAGAGTTGACCAGGGTTTTAAGGTAACAGGAAAATTATTTAAAAAGAATAAAAGTGTTGATTTTGTATAGATTTTTTTATATTTGTAATTAATTTTGTATAGTATTTAGATTAATTTTTGTGTCGATTTATTATATTTTGAGTTGTACATTAAGTTTTAAGGTTCGTTTAATAACTTCAAAAAATGGAAACAATAAAGAAAACCCCTGAAAATGATAACATCTGCAGCACACTTGGGCCTTAACTTGTTGGATTAAAAGCACCGGTAGCTATCGTCAAAGTGTCTGTGGCAGATAACAGTGTAAGTACTTTATATTTAGAGATTCAGAATAAAACATGCAACTCCCCCACTTACACATGTGAGAATAAACCCAGTTTCATCAGCGAGTGTGTGTGTGTGTGTGTGTGTGTGTGTGTGTGTGTGTGTGTGTGTGTGTGTGTGTGTGTGTGTGTGTGTGTGTGTGTGTGTGTGTGGATGTAATTATGTGCAGAGGAGAGGCTGTTTGGGGGTAAATAGAGTTGCAATTATT
>OMLP01022669.1:0-15365 GCA_900302685.1 Spondyliosoma cantharus | reverse complement strand
CATTCCGTTCCCATTTCTTGAACCCTGTTCCTAATTTAGATGGAAGAAAGTCTGTGTTTTGTGCAATTTTCAGTGCTCTAGATATTGACACCGGGAGTCCTAATTTCTTCCTCACAATGGACCAAATTCTTAAAGTGGTTTTCACCCATTGATTATCAATTTTATTTATTTTCCAGGTGTTTTGACTCAGGAATGGATTCGTGTCTAGGGGCAAGTTTAGGCAGTCATTCTGCTCCATCCCAGCCCATATAGTAACGTTGTCTTGAGATATCCATGCAACCAGTGATCTAAGCTGAGCTGCCCAGTAATATTTCTTCAAGTTTGGTAAATCAAGGCCTCCTTTTTCTTTTGTGCATAGCAATCTTTTCAATCTGATTCTAGGTCGTCTGTTTTGCCAAATAAATTTAGATAACCAATTATTGATTATTTTGAATGTGGAGGTGGGGACCTCTATGGGTAGAGATTGGAACAAAAAGAGCAACCTTGGTAATATGTTCATCCGTATCGTTTCCACTCGTCCTATTAGGGATAAGGGGAGAACTTCCCATCTTATACGGTCATTTTTTATTTCACCCATCAGTTTGCCATAGTTGGCTCTGTACATCTGTGATGCTTCAGGTGTTATGATAATACCCAAGTATCTAAACCCTTGATTAGACCAGTGGAATTTAATACTGCCTGTTAATTGTGCAGGCCAGTGCCCCACCTTGAATACATCTTAAACATGGATTATAACCGTTGAGTAAAGTCAAAATAAAATGAGATTATTTCATATAGATTTACCTCCGATTGGGGTTGATACCACCACAGTTGCAAAGAAAAGAAGTAGACAACACGCAAAGCTGAAACAAAAAAAAAAGTGCTGTGAGGCTTTCATATATATACTGCTGCTTTACATCCTGATTTTCCACCTTTAATAGCTCCAGTTAATTATAGATGCTGTATCAGATTGTAGTTGCAGTCAATGACTACTTCTGTGTGTTTAACAGCGCATGACTAGCAAACAATTAGGCTACAGGAAACATTTACAAGGGCCCATTCATCATATCAATTCAAGATGAAAACAGAAGTTCCCAAGACTCAAACTCACATAAAGGATGAGTCTTCCTCTGTGTTATGTATTGATCACAGGTGGTTGGCCACTTCAGGGTAAATGCTCCCTGGCTCGTTCTATCCTTTGAAATGATGCCACAGACCTTGCATTGTTTTCTGTCACTATTGTCCATTTACCGTGTCGCCCCTGTACTTTGTCGCAAACAAAGAGCTTTTTAAAAACAGGCCCTACTGAGCACAGTCTGGAAAAGTCTCTCTGTAGCGATACCCTGAAAAATGGAGAGCACAAGGTTGTGGGAATTAAGAGATCAAAAATAAAACACACACAACAATGAGTTATCAAATTATTTGATTTGCAATCTCATGCGCTTTCACCATTATATATTTAATTTAAATGAAAAAATAGAAGACAATATGCCCCCAACAGTGTTAAATCGGGGTCTGTGGTGGTCAAACATGCTGCTAGTGGAAACAAACAGTGACATTAAGGTGAATTTATAGCGACTGTGGCTAACAAATATTCTAAGTCACTATCCAAAAATGACTGAATACAGACGCATACTGACTGCAGATAAAAGTTTGTGCTTGTAGCAGACCTGTTGGTGGCAGAGGGAGCTACAGTCCCCCCATGAAACAGAAAAAGAAGAGCGCCCTCTGTGGGAGAGGCTATTCGCACTAAGCTCTTGATCCCAAGCATCGCCATATTGACGTCCCAACAACGCTGAGAGGTAATCGTGTTATTTAACCGCAAATCGTCGTAGGTTTGGGGCCACTGTTTAGTGTTTTATATGTGGGGGAAAGCTGGGAACAAGTCACACGGCCGCGGTGCCGTCCTGCTGTTCGATCACAGTGTTTGTAGGGTGTTTTTTCAAGGCGTTGTCAGTCAGTATGCCTCGCCAGCCTAGCCAGCAGGCTATTCACTCCCCTAGCCTGCTAGCTTAGCACTTTTTAGCTTTAGGAAATCTCTTTTTCGAAGCTAGTTGTTCGGCCTTTCACTAAAAACGACCGCCAGAATGTTTTCCCGGCTGTTTTGACGCGGGCTGTTCATTTCTCGCCGTGAAAATCTCATAATGTGGCCGAGAGCTAGTTGTGACTTTCCAACCGGCTTTTCCCTCTGCTGTTGACGAGCTAATGCTAACTAGCCAGCTGCCCGGTTCGCCTGGTGGCTAGCTGTTAGCTTGACTGCACTTGTGCAGGCCTTGGGCCACAGAGGGTTTGTGCGTACACTCACCTTTTCATTAAAGTACTAAGCGGGCAAACCGACTGTAACTAAAGGAGTGGTTTGTACCGCAGAGACCTTTTGTCGATTGGATGCTTCTCATAAACCCATTAATTTATCGTAGCCTCGTAGCTGTACTGGCTTGGCATACGCTAGCTCACATAGTTTGCTCGTGTTTGCTTAATTGACAGCATTGATTTTAATCAACCTACTTTCTGTCTTTTCTTTTTTTTTTTCCAACAGGAGATACTGCCTTGGTGTAGCCCCCAGTGATGACTGTATTGAACCCTGTACCTCCTGATTAGACTGGTTGGATGCCCCCATTTAACACTCAGGTTTGTATATTTTACATGCCACTACATTTAGAGACATTCAACACCGATGATTTAATTTTGATTTGTGCTATCTCTCTGTAAAGCAACATGCTGCCATTTGAGTTTGTAGGATTTTTTTTTTTACTTTCCTCTAGCACGTTAAAAACAGTTATACTCATATGTGAGTTTCTCTTATTTAGATCAACAGTGGAAAAAAAGTTGATGTGTAAATCACTTAATCTTTGAACGTTTCTCAGTCCTACATATGGTGTTGAGCATATGTGGATGTTTGGACTGTAGAAAGAATGTGATCATAAAAGATTTAATTGCAGATTGTGATTTAAAAAAAAAAAAAAAACATAGATTGGTTATTGTGAATTTTCATTATTGATATAATCGTGATTGTCCTCACATGAGTGACTTGAAAAGACCGTCTGGCTCACTGGTGTACAGACCTGTATTGATTTCCTGAATTATTTTGAATTGCCTAAGCGTGTCACCCTGGCTGAGGACATGCCTTGTACAGTGCATCCCCCCACAAAAACAAACAAGTTAAATCCAAGTTTGTAAATGACAGGGAGATGAGGATACCGCTATTCATTTGTTCTTTATTTGTGAAGGGGGACCTTATGATTTATGGGTACTTATTTAAGTTTTTTTTTAATAGTTTTTCATAAAAGAGAAGATCTGCATCCTTCCAGTGACGCAATAAAAACAAAATGTTATGTTTAAGTGATTGCTGTAGTTTTAAGAATATTTCGATTATCGTGAGGATATCATGAATCATAGTTATGTTGGACAGGGTCATCGTGATATTAAATGATCATGTCATCCCACGTCTAGACTGTAACAAGCCACCTGTCTGTTTTATATCTCTATGTCCATGTAGCTTTCTTACCATAAAGGCACCTCAACTGCTCCTGTTCCGATTCATCGATCACATCATCCTGGAGGGAACCTCCCAGGTAATGTGTTGTATGGTAATTAGATTGTGTTATATCACCAATGTTAGTTTTCTGTTATCCTTGAGTGCAGACCATTGTACATAAGTATGCAGTTCTTGTGAATTGACTGTTTTCTCAGTTGAAATCTTTGCTGTCATTTAGAGTAACTCGTTTTTTTCAAATGTTTGTTTTGTTGTAGGAGATTTAGAGAAGATCCTGTGTAGAATATGTCTGGCCCTGTCCCAAGCCGCTCTCGAGTTTACCCCGATGTAAACACACAGAGGCCTCGGGAATATTGGGACTATGAGTCCCATGTTGTTGAATGGGGGTAAGTGATTGCATCGGTTTCATTTGTCTCATTTGGCTTTGTTGATACTATCAGTGTGTTTTTTTTTCCTTTTTTCCAGGAACCAGGATGACTATCAGCTAGTCAGAAAACTAGGCAGAGGCAAATATAGTGAAGTGTTTGAAGCCATAAACATCACAAACAATGAAAAAGTGGTCGTCAAAATACTGAAGGTATGTGGATAATCAGTTGATTGTCCTGATTATTTGATTTGATTTGCAAATGTACTTCACAAGACCGCCTCTGTTCACAGCCTGTGAAGAAAAAGAAAATCAAGAGAGAAATAAAGATCCTGGAAAACCTGAGGGGTGGCCCAAATATCATCTCACTGTTAGATATCGTCAAGGATCCTGTGGTAATTATTATAATCCTCTTTTTTGCATCGTAAATATGTAGCACTTAATTACGTGTACGGTTTCATTCGTAATCACACATTTGTTGTTGTTCTTTTGTTTTAGTCCCGAACCCCTGCTCTGGTCTTCGAACATGTGAACAACACAGACTTCAAGGTAAATACTGGTGCTCTTTGACTTGTAATTTTACATTTGCTAATACTGAATTATTTTTTTACACATAGCTCAACATTTATATTTATTTTCTTACAGCAATTGTATCAAACCCTATCTGACTTTGACATACGGTTCTACATGTACGAAATCTTAAAGGTAAGAAATGGCTCTTGGCACACTGGATTTGTTAAGCTCCATTTTGTGGTCTGGCATTGATTGTTTATTATTTGCCAGAAACATACAAAGCTTTGAATCTAATAACAAATTTTTTTCCTTTTAACCTGATAGGCTCTGGATTATTGCCACAGTATGGGCATTATGCACAGAGATGTCAAGCCACACAACGTAATGATCGATCATGAACACAGAAAGGTATTGTCTAACATGCCGACAATTCTCCTCACGTAACACTATTATGTTACAATTTTTGAAAATGGACTCACTTTTTTTTTTTTCAACTTCCAGCTCCGCCTAATCGATTGGGGTTTGGCAGAGTTCTACCACCCAAACCAGGAATACAACGTGAGAGTGGCATCCAGGTACTTCAAAGGACCTGAACTGCTGGTAGACTACCAGGTAAAGCTCCTGTACACCACTTGGTCAAAGTGATGCTTTGGATTTATATTTTTAAAGAAGAGAGAATCGGTTTGTACTGTTCAAGCCTTCTCATCCCCCTCTGTGATTTGCAGATGTATGACTACAGCTTGGACATGTGGAGTTTGGGTTGCATGCTCGCCAGCATGATCTTCAGAAAGGAACCATTCTTTCACGGTCATGACAACTATGATCAGGTAGGAAAAATCAGCTCTTTATTGCATTTTTTGGTGTCCGTGGTCATAAAACTGTAGCTTAAAGCGAGCAGTGTGTGGTTTTGTATTTTGGTTCAACCTTGCGTAATGCATATTATTTACAGTCAAACCACTTTCTTCTCACACTGAATAGTTGATCACAGTTCTGCCTGAGCACCAGGATTTTAAGACTTTCTCAAAGTTATATCCTCAGTCATGAGTGAGGGGGGGACATATTAATTCGTAACTTTCACATATTTTTTAATCTGAATTTAAAAACGAAAGGGGGTATAAGACAAATGTAGCTGTATACCAGCAGATACTGCTCATGGCGCATTTTACCCCCTTGGACGGTGTTATTTGTGTTGTGGGTTTACCCTACCTACGCTTAAGCATCAAACGCAACATTTCCACTTTCTTTCATGACACTCCTGGCTTAGTTTTTCTTTACGCCTGTGACACTATGTTTGGAATGACTTTCCAGTTCTGTTGCAATAGCAAGTATTGATTTAACATTTAATTTTTCAAGTAATCTAGTATGTCTTCGACACTGTGCTCAGAGATTGAGCTCTAAATATTTTTCTAGTCACCAGACAAAATGTGTAATTTCTTAAAGATTAATTAGTTTTACGCTCAACATAAAACTAAGTCTTGCCTGTTAAAAGGAGGGAAGTTTGCTGTCGAAATGTCATAATTTAATCATAACGTTTATGCTGCAGATGACTGTAGGCAATGTAACAATCCGAGGGATGTCCAGTGTCTCAGTTAGGTTTGATGATTAAAATAATCTTCTAAAACTGTACAGATATTTTCATGAATAATACATTGTTGATTTAACAACATTAATTCATATCTTATTAGTTTCCCACAATTACTTATTTTATTGACAGTGTATACCCTCCATACAAACCCACTACCTGTCTAACGAAAACACTGTAGGCTGCACTTTAATCCAGACCCCTCAGTACCTTTCGTATGATTTAATGAATATAAGTTCTAGCTTCACTCTTTCAGGTGTAGAATTATGTTTTTTTTCTATCTTGCAGCTTGTGCGAATTGCAAAAGTACTGGGCACCGAGGACCTGTACGACTACATTGACAAGTACAACATTGAGTTGGATCCACGGTTCAATGACATTCTTGGAAGGTAAAGCATTGTAGCTGTTTGAATGTTTCCACCTAGAGTTTGGCTGATGAATACCTCGCATTAACACCCGATTCACCGTTTGTTCTCCAGACACTCCCGCAAAAGATGGGAGAGGTTTGTGCACAGCGAGAACCAGCACCTGGTCAGCACAGAGGCGCTAGACTTCCTGGACAAACTGCTGCGCTACGACCATCAAGCTCGCCTCACGGCCAGAGAGGCCATGGATCATCCCTACTTCTGTAAGTTTTCTTTTTTGCACATCCTGTTTATTTCCCTGCTGGCATCTCTAATTGCCTGAAGTACAAATTCTTTGTGTACTATGTAAAGTAGCTTGATTGTGTTAAAACACATTTTGTTTTATTGCTCACACCCACTTTCGTTCTCAGATCCCATCGTTAAAGATCAGGGAAGAGGGGCCACTCCAGGAGGGATGGCTGCCAGCTCCACGCCAGTCAGCTCCTCAAGTATGATGGCCGGTAAGTAAGCCTGCTCAGAACGGAAAGCCTCGATTTAAAGAAACGGTTTACATTTGAAATGTTCCCTTCATAGTTTATCTAAGAAAGTTAGATCTCTAATTTGCAGCCAAACAAAAGTCAGATTATGAAAGGCTTTATAGAAAGTTACATCTATAAAGCTGACCAGATTCTAAATTAGGTCAAGGGTCATTATTTTATCCCCCAAAAAGTCTTTAGTACTTTCCCAAATTTGGGGGGTGGAGCCTGCAGCGCTGAACATTTTTGATTGGTTGAGTACTCGCAGCATTTTCCTTTAGCCATAATTTTTAACAATCTGCAGTTGCAAACATTTTTTATCATGCTGTGACGCATCAACATGCAGCTACCAAAAAAAGCTAACGACAGATGGCTGACGCAAAAATGATGATGATGATGATCATTGGCTTTTCATACACTAGTGAACTAATTTGCCTAATCTTCACGGGTTTAGACCATGGTGGAAACACAAACGACAACGGGCTGAAGTTAATTTATTGTTGCTTAAACATTAGTTCCTGTGAGTAAAAGTTTGGGTTAGTTTCATTGAATGAAGAACAGTTTTTACCTGAGAGCAATAGTGTCGCTGAATGCAATTAAGGCATAAAAGAATGTGTCTGTCTGACTGCAATTATCTGGTGACTGTGCAATAATGGGTATGACATGGTGTATGTGAGGTGTGTGCTTGGTATTTATGTTTATTTTATCCATCTATCCATCTATCTATCTATCTATCTAGCTGCCTAATCTTACTCTTTTTGCAGGGCCTCAAATGAGACACAAAACTTTCTTTGCAGCCATTTTCAGGTGGTCCTTTTACAATAAGGATCATCTGAAAATGAAACGTATCTCACAATACGAATGTGTCTTTGGTTGCCATTGAAGTTACAACTCCAGTTTCGATTGTGATGACGTATAAATATGACTAATGAGCTTCCTCCTGTCTCCTAGGCATCACCTCAATGTCCTCCTCGCAGCCACTGGCTAACATTGCTGGATCACCCGTCATCTCTGCTCCCAACACTCTGGCCACACAAGTCCCTGCAGCCACCGGGGCTCAACCCTGAAGCCACTTCCTCACCTGTGTTTATGTGTGCTCATGGCCATGTCCTGCCTAGCTCTCCTAGCCAGGGCCATGGCTTCCCTTTTATGTTGGAAAATAACAAAGAAGATTTAAAAAATTGCTTTTCACATTCAGTTATATCTTGACACCTGGACTTGACAGAAATGTATTGTTGCACCTGTCAGGCTTATTAGAATTAATTTGGGTGTGTTATTTGACAATGCCATTGTCTAGAAATTCTAATAAGATGTAGACATGAAGAGAATGGATAATAAAATTTATTTTGTATGTTCCAAATATACAGTCTTGCTTGAAACTGTTTGATGGGGATCCTGCTGTATTACACTGTGAACCTTTACACGACTTCACAAAACAGAGTCAGGAACCTGGTGTGCCCCACCTAACAGTGCTCGCTGGTTGCACACGACATGTAATGTGCAGGAGTTGTTGGTGTTTTGAAGTTGTTAGATGCTATAATTCTTTAATTGGACTTTTTGTAGATATTCTACAGTTACTGTCAGGTTGCATGCACCCAATGCTGAGTATCACAGGGTCAATAGTTTGCCAATCTTATGTTACTTTCACTTCTATATGTGTATGTATGTGTTCATGTTTGTTTTTTATGAAGTCTCTTACACATGATTTTGATTACATAGACAATTTTGTAACTTTTTTGTTTTATGTTGGGAGGATTCATCACCTACAAAAACAACTTCAAAAATAAACAATTTAAACAGGGTTTTGCGGGCGCTACATGTTCTTGAGTATGCCGTCCGTTTACTGGTTGCATTGGCATTATGTGCGTTAATTCAAAGCAGCCATCCTCTGGCAATTAATTTTAGCACCAAATAAGTTATGTAACAAAGTGGAATCCCCAGTTGTTTTCTAGCGCTGTGTTCATAAATTCACATCTCTCTCATGCTGCCTCCAACAAAGTGAGTGTGCAGTGCTTATATCGCTCTCTCTACATAGTCTTTTACTTTGCAGAGGCAAATGATAGAAGCTGAATGTGTAAAGCAGTGGACCACATTTAGAGCACAGCTGTTGGTACTCGCCTAAAAAAAGGGGGGAGTACATGAACACCTCAGACCACATTAGACTGCAACTAGTTACAATAACGTGGAAGATAAGTCTGCATGACTCATTCATGTTCCCCGTTGATAGGAAAAAATGAAGGCTGCTGCAGACCAGGCAGTGACAAAACTAAACTGGCTGCTTCCATGACACCTACACACTTAAATGACTCGTGCCATTACACATGACATCAGACCTATTAGTCAACAGGTCACTTATAGTTCAACTCCAATTTCCATTCACAGCATCTGTTTGACACTTATTGTACTGCTGCTATTGTCCCACAAAGATTGAAGCTGGGATTAACCCTCACCACACTTCTAGGACTGATCCAACAGACTCAACTGGCTGTACAACTTTTTATGCGAACTGCATCATTAGAACAGTTTTTAGATGCGTTTTCCAATCGGGCTGTATTCAGGAGCTTCTCGTATGTGGGAAATTACACAAAATGAAAAAGAAAAAAGGAACAAGCTGAAGTAAGTTTGGTGAGCCTACTGTTGACAACAAACATTAAATGTCCTGTATTTTATCTTGTGAATCAGGTAACAGGGCAAAGAGTGACCACATCAATCAGGTCATATGCCAGTGTGTTTGCTGCAAGTAATTTAAGATGGAAATGTTGCAATACAAAAAATGCAAGTTCATAATAAATATAAACTATTTGTATCACAACTTTCAAAAACAGTCACAAAAACAAATTGTTCACAAAACAAAACCTACAATTTAAGATAGAAAAATTAGTATCATTAACAATAGCATCCAATTAAAGAATAGCCATGAGGTAAAATTAAGTTAAGAAGACATTTAAAAGAGCATACTTCAGTTTGCCTGCCTTAACTGAAGTGGATGGGGACTTGTAAAATATAGCTTTGAGATCCCAGATTAAATTCAATGTAGATGTTATTTACACCCTCACCTGAGTGAAGATTTCAATGTCAAAAAAGGTTTAATATGTCTTTTCAAATCAATTTGGGATCTCGAATTTCCGGAGATGTTGATTACGTTGGATGAGTTTGATTTTATTTTTCTTTCAGTTTCACGTTTTAAAACAAGTCCCCATCTACTTCAGCTGTTGAGGAGAACGCTGCAGCGCTGCGTTGCTGTGTTTTGGGTGAACTTCCCCTTTAAGCGCGGACTCGTTTTCATATTTCCGACCGCCTGGAACGCAGCGTCACTCGCGCCTGCAGAGGCACGCCTCGGCTGCGAGACTCGGTGATTTAAAAAGCTGCTCGTGAAGTTTGCTCGTCCTGACTCCAAAATGGGAAAGTTGGTCTGCATGTCGATTGTAGTCGCTGCTTTAGCGGCTCTGTTCGGAGAGAGGGTCGTCAACCTGAGGTAAAGCACGAATGCGTCCATGTTCGGTCATTGGTTCTGTTGTTTAGCTGCGTTGTTGAGTTTTTTCTCTGCATGGGAACAAAGTTCGTGTTGTGGTCAGCTGCCCTCATTTGACTCCTGTGATCCAAAACATTGCAGGAAACGGACCTTCGCTACAAGACAGCTGGTCCAGAATCACCTCCCCAACTGTGTCGAGCTCAAAAATCTGGGTAATGCAAAAATCAAACAAACGTCAGAGGAAACTGCTGCAACAACAACAACAACAATAAAAAAAAAAAAAAAACATGACGTGAGCACTAACATGACCCGTACAACTGCTTTCAGATTATGGTTCAGAAGATATAACCATCCTTGGAAACGGGCTCGCCTTCATCAGCACTGTAAGTACTGAAGTCCAGGCTCTCTTCCATCTGTTTAAAAGTTAAAGGCCTCAACTGAAGTTGTTGGAAAAAGCCAAGGAAAACCTATTATTTCCGTTATCAGGGCTGCAACCAATGATTATTTTTCATGATTGATTGTTCTGACAGTTATATAATCAATGTCCCTCCCAGTCTCTCATGTCCTCAAAGATACTAACAAATTTGTGGGATGTTTTTGACAGAAAAATTACTTAAATGATTAATCAATTATCTAAACGGCTTTTTGCCATTAATCGTCTGACCAGGTACATCTGTTATTGATGTAATCAGCATAGCATCAAGTCAAGGTTGGTTTAACCCCTCTGATGTCATGAAATCCTTCATGGCCCCTATTATAACTGCAAGTACTTGGCCAACATCTCCTTGACTGCAGAAAAACAAAACTCATCATTCTTCCAACTAAATGTGAGCTAATGCCCGATCGTTTCTTTCAGTAATATAATGATATAATTTTTAATATCTAAAGGGTCTGAAGTATCCCGGACTCCCATCCCAAGATGTGACCGCAAAGCTCTACATCGTCGATATGAAAGATTCACGGAAGAAACCGGTGGAGCTGCGCATGCCGAGAAACTTCGATCTGGAGTCCTTTAACCCTCATGGCATCAGCTTGTACACTGATCCAAGTGGTAAAGATAACTTTAACTCACTTTCTTGTGGTTGCACACAGGTCACACACAAGTCTTGACAAGACTGCACCCAAAGGGCGAAAATCCTTTTTTCCCTGCGGCTTTCCATGGCTTTTTTAGTTTGACCCAGATTTTGTGACATTTGTATCAGCAACTTTGCATGATACGTTAATAGCACAATTGCATAATGATAAAATGTTCAGTTCAGCTGACTGTCACCAAAGACCGTTACTATTTATGTCGTTGTTAATCTGGGCGTGTGTGTGCGTGTAGAGAATGTGGACAAACCTGTTGTGATCCCCTGCTCTGATAATCTCAGTGGGTACAATGTGAGCTCCACTGGAGCAGCAAAGCTTGTCACGGTATCTCGAGTGTGTCAGTATATTTCATATTATATGTTGATATGATAACACACACAATCAGTAGCTGCGTGTGGGGACTGGCACTTCAGACCTCCGACAAGTGTCGGCCGTGTTCTGTCATTGTATTTACTTGCTGTTGCTGTTGCTGCTACTATAAAAGCCTTGTTAAACTTTAATTTTTCTGTCACACACACCCTTTTGAGTGTGTCTGACAGTATTTTTTACAATTCTTTTGATGCGCCTCACCAGACGATGCAGTATACCTCTTTGTTGTCAATCACCCTCAACACAAAAGCCAAGTGGAGCTGTTCAGATTTGCTGAGGAGGACTTCTCCCTGCTGCATCTGAAAACCATCACACATGAACTCCTCCACAGGTAGTGTGGAGACATATTTAAATTGTACCTACCATGAACTATAGCACCATGCTGTAACATATTCACACTAAAACATATCGATATTGCGGTCAATAATGAGAGTCTTTTCTGATTAATGTCTCCAGTGTGAACGATATTGTTGCAGTGGGAGTGGACGCCTTCTACGCAACCAACGATCACTACTTTTCCAATCACCTCCTTAAAGCTTTTGTGGAGACTATTCTGGCGCAGCCATGGTCTAATGTCGTGTACTACAGTCCTGAGGAAGTGAAAGTGGTCTCTGAGGGATATTACTTCCCAAATGGCATCAACCTCTCACCAGACAAAAAGTAAGACAGAGTGACGTGCAGGGTTGTGCGTACGGTCAGTCGTGCTTCAGATTCTGTCTGAATGTCTTCATTTTGATGCTCTTTCTCATTTGCAGGCACGTATACGTGGTGGATCTGTTCGACCACAATGTGCACGTGCTGGAGCGGAGAGAAGACAATGGATTGGTCTCTATGAAGGTAAATAATTAAAAACTTTCAGCTATATGGGTGTGCAGTCATTTCTCACATTATAGGAATCGTTTTTTTGATCTAATGAATTTGTTTGTTTCATCAGCTTTAATAATTAAACATTTTATACTGATATTATACTGTCTTAGGAGTATTAAAGTTATTTATAAACATCTTAACCTGTCGACACTCATTGGGCTAGTATGGTTGAAGTCGAATGATCAGATATTGACACGACAGTATGGCTGATGAATACAAAATAAAATATCAGATAAATTGATTTCAGTTACAGTTAACTTTGTTCAACTTTACTGGAAGCGACGCATGGGAGCAATAAACTCTGACATCAGAATCCTGTAAAAACAATAACACTATATCATCATATCCTGAAATTATTACCCAGCTCTCCACTGAGCAAAAACGTCCAAAAGACGTCAATTCAACTTGTTTGATGACGCTGACTGACGTGCAGTGTATGGCCAGAATGAAGAACTTCTTGTGTTTTCAAAATTTGGATTTGGATTTTGTGAAATACATTTCTAAATAAATGCGACATATAGTCAGGTGCGACTTATATATGTTTTTTTCCTCTTCATGATGCATTTTTTGACTGACGTCACTGATAGTCCGGAAAATACGGTATATAAAATTCCTTTGCTAAAGGTTATTCCTATAAACTCACAAGTTGCATGAATTTTATTTCAAAATTTGTACTTATTAAGACAAATAAGATCATGCACTAATGGCAAATATTCTTCATGTCATGTGATTCAAGGGCTGCAAAAGCAGAATACACTACTAGAAATCTGATCTAGAATTCTCATTTAAGAAAACAAACACCAGAGATCCTGTCTTTCCAGCTGTCATTCTGTCAAGAAAGCAGATTGACAAAACATATTTTTTTTGGTAATCAAGACGTGATGAGTGTTGATGATGAATTAACCTAACCTCCCCAGTCCGTGCCTGTGGGTTCGCTCTGTGACAACGTTGAAGTCGACCCTGAAACTGGCGACCTGTGGTTGGGCTGTCACCCTAATGCATGGAAAGCTTTCATGTTAGATCCCAACGACCCACCTGGATCAGAGGTTTGTCCTTTTTGTCCTCTTTTTGTAATGTTGTCCGACAAAAGCAAAACAATTTTTTTTGCTGCATCCACTGTTCAAATTATGCACGTCATGATTGTGTTTCCTTCAGGTCATCCGCATCCAGAACATTCATTCTGATCAGCCAGTGGTGACTCAAGTGTACGCTGACGACGGCCAAGTGATCATCGGCTCCTCCGTAGCAACTACGTACGAAGGGAAGTTGCTCATCGGCACTGTGTTCCACAAAGCCTTGTGCTGTGATTTGAAGTAGACAGTGCCTCTTTGGCAGACTTGAAAACAAATAAATCAGAACTTCAGTTGGAGAGAAGGAAACCAAGACTCACCTCTTTGCAAAGCTTTGAACCAGATGGTGCAATGATGAATTTGATTGGTGATGGCATGGCTAAAACAGTTCTTAAGAAAAATACTTTACATTGTTGTAGTAGACAGGATCTGATGATGGACCCAGCCGGTGTAAGAGTGCCTGAAGATCCACCAGGAGGAGCTGGAGGAAGATGGGTGGACGATGTTTAGAAGATTTGTAGCATGTTTGAAAATGGAACATGGAAGTTATTGAGCTCAAGATAGTTGAACTACTATGAAAGAAGTAGTTGTGAAACAACATTTTACATTAAACATGTACAAAACATTTTGTTTTAAAAAGGTTGTGTGTGTGGTGATAGGAACATTTTTATCTGGTCACCAAAAAATGAGAAATCTTTACACATGTTCCCGAATGTTTTCACGTGTTTACTTGCTACTGTTGATCTAAAGTTCTCACATCTTGTTTTGTGTATTGAATTGTAAATGAAACGATTGAAGAGAGTCGTGTTTCAGCTGTGGTTCATCTTGTGGTTCAATAGAAGTGCACAAAAAGAAGTGCAGTGTGTCCACAGACGGGTGATGGGACAGAGTATTTGAATGTAGGCAGTTAAAGTGATGCTTTTAAAAAAAGCGTTTCATCAACTGTTGATCTAACTGTGATGCATATCTTAAGTTACAAAAGTCATATGTTGTTTTCCCATTCCACAAGAAACTGAGGCCTCCATCCTCCTCCATCTTACAGTACCTTCTACACTGTGTTCAAACAGTACTAATACTGCACGTTGTAAAGGACCTTTAATGTAATGATTGTTTTTGAAGACAGGTTGCTTTCATTCAGTTTACTAATATTCTTTGAAGCCAGGTTATTTAATTAATCATAGTAGAGACGCTAAATGCGGGACTTTTATTTTGAAGGCGTCTCGCTGTGAAGCGAAGGCAACCGTGTGAATCGTGTGTCTCCGCGTTCGAAGTGTGCGTGCAAAGTTTTGCTGAACGTAATAAAAAAGGAGTTACTTAGCACCTGGTTAATAGCACCTGGCTGAAAATGGCACAAGCTTTGTTGTCATTTGTTGTCGCTTCATGACATGTTTAATGTTTAATTCAGATCGTAACTTTTACAGTTCTGAACAGTTTGATATAGCGTGTTTAAGCTAGCGGCAACGGTAATTAGCATTAGCTCAGCCGGCCTGTCGGTACAGAGGAACGGAGATGAGGCTGGTCATTTCATTTGTTTCATTTGTATGTTTGTTAATATAAAGAAACACATTGTGTGTGGTTTGTATTGGCTTTAATATATAATGTCAAAGATTCATATGTAATACAAATGTCCTGGTTAAAAGTTTTATTATGAATGTATGATACAATAAGGTCATGAAGGAAGATAATT
>OMLP01022667.1:0-14500 GCA_900302685.1 Spondyliosoma cantharus | reverse complement strand
ATGATGTTAATGATCTGGATTCGATTTGGATCCCAGACACAATCCTCCTCCAAACCGCTCTTCACCATCCCACAGTTGGGTGGCACCCAGGCGGTGTCGTAGCCGTGGTCATGCCAGGTCTTCTGATGTGGATGGTATTGACGATTGATGGCGATCACTCTCCCCACATTGACTGAAACCTTAATGACGGCCCTGTCAAACTCAGGGTGATCAATGGGATAGCGGCTCGCTTTCTTCAGGTCTCTGCTGAGGTAGACGCCGGGGCCGAGCATCCCATCTTCAGACTGCTGAAAACCTGATCTCAGGATGGCTTGAGCGCTCTCCCTGGTGGTGCCATGGTACATGACATACTTTCTACCATCTTTTGGTGCTGAGAGGCCCAAACGACCTTCACTAGCGGGCACGTCAAAGTCATCTTCAGCCCACTGGTACTGCATGTTGGTGTCAGTATCTCTGTAGGAGAGAAGTTTATTACTGTTCAGATTCCATTCAAACATAATAAACCTGAAAGTCGTACATGAGTAAAAATCTTTATGTATCTAATATCAACTCTACTGAAGTATCAAAAGTACAAGTAAGAGTAATTATACACTGTGAACTAGGGGTTGACTGATTATTGATTATTAGATCAGATATTAAGTATCTTTCTGATTATTTTAATCAGTCGATTAAATACATTAAATAATGCATTGCTCTGATGCAACATGTAATCTGTATAGTAACTAGTAATTAAAGTGATCATAAACATTTAATAGAGTACAAAGTGCAATATTCAGTCCCTCAAAACTGCACTTAAGTAAAGTACTTCAGTAAATGTACTCGGTTATATTCCATCGCTGCAGACGGTTTCTTTTAAATGGATTCTGTCACAGTTTTCCAATCTTGACCTTCCAACTTGTATGTTGAGAGTTTGTTTCCTGAGAAATGTTGCGTCTCCCTCTTTGATTAAACACGGTTCAACATGTGCATTTATATCAGACGAGAACATCAACATATTGTACTGAAGGTTTCATTTAAAGCAGACTAACATCGTCTCCTCATATACGAGTATTGATCATTTTAGCTATAAGACGTGTGTCCACGTACCTCTCAAAGTTCCTCCAGGAGTGCCGGCTGTGAGTTCACTCTGCTTTATATAAGGCCGTTCAGGATTTGGCCGGAATTTCCTTAAATGTGTCTTCGACTATGACTTTTGTTTCACCTGTCTGATCTGTTTTATAACTTTCGTTTCACCTGTCTGATCTGTTTTATGACGTTTGATTACAATCTAACAGGATGTGCTTATTTGGGTGTGGTAGTCACAGTGACCTTGGGATTTCAAGGCCTTATGCACAGATGTTATGCAGGCCTCCACTATTAGGTCATTTTACTAAATTATCATTTTTCTTTTCATGTACAGCAGCAGGTAAACTGCATAAATGGTCATTTATATAGCACTTTACAACATTTGCCACATTCATACACTGATGACATCAGGACACTTCGACATGTTCAGCTCAGCCAGGGGGAGCCGGGATTCGAGCCAGCCACCGTTCCGTTACAACTTTTGTTTTTTTAATGGGAAAAGTTCTGTTTGTGTGAGCTGGACTCATATAAAACAGACTTGGGCTCAGTTTTGATCTTCAGTACGATTTAAGCAGAAAACCATGTGTTAGTGATTATTAAAAAACCTTCCTTTGACGTGGAAATGATCTTTTTTACTGAGTCTTGTCTTGACTCTGGAGATCCTCCTGCTGGTTCTATCCTTCATGATCCGAATGTGTCCACAGAATAAACGTGTTGTCTAATGCCCAAATTGCAAGTCCAGGATCTAAATCCAATCCAAATGATCTTAAAGAACGTTTTTTATAAATGCTCCTGATAATGACTTTAAGGAGCGCTGTGCAGTGTTGAAGAAGAAACTCAAACCTGGAATTGTAACATTTCCATCAGTGAGTAAACGAGCTGTTCTCAGAGGAAAACAAGGAGCCAGAACTCTGTTTGAAGCTGGAGAGGTGGCAGGGTCCGCCACATATAAATGATCATCGAAGCTCTTCTGAAGCTCTTTGTGTCTTTTTGTTTTCTCTTTGTTGGAAAATGAAACCAAACTCAAGAATTAGTCATAAAGTGAAGGTTTATTAAAACAAACATCTTTGGTTGAATACGAGACCTCAGATAAACTCCGGGTCACAAGTCTTTGCATGAGGTCAGTCTGTTCAGATTTAGTCGTCGATCAGGCACGTGGTGACGCTGCTGCGTTTAAACTACACAAACTTCAGACAACAGGATGATTGTTGGAGCCTCGCTGCAGATGATGTCATGGTGTTGTGATCTCACATGATGCGACACGTTAGATCAGATCTGAGGAAAGGACCAGTCAGCCGTGTGCGCTAAATTCAATCTGTTTTAGTAACAAAGTGTGTAACTGTACAAATGTCAACAAAACCTTGATGAAAATGCAACGAGGCGCCGCGAGGCTGTGATCAGACAGGAAGCTGTTAACTTAAAGGATCAGTCCGCTGATATTCTGAAGTTTTGTTATCATCAATAAATCTCTTTAAAGACTCAAACCACCAGTGAAAGTGTCTCCTGACATGTACTGTGTGTGAATCACAGCCTGATGCATCTCCTTCCTCTGTGGATTCATCCACCGCTGAAAATAGTCCCCTGACTGTTTGTCTGTGAGGTGTTTTATGAATTCAGCAGGAACCAATGAGCCTGGAGGGCGATGCACGATGTTTACATCAGATTTATTTTTAGCTTATTATTCATAAAACAGTCAATAATGAGATTGTAGCTGATAAATAAAGACGATAATATGAAACAGCTTTCAGCATCTGTCAAGAAACACAGAGAAGAAGACGATGGTAACGACGGAGGAAGACAAGAAGAGGAGGACAAGAAGAGGGAGGAGGATGATGATGAGGAAGAGTACTAGGAGGTGGAGAAGGAGGAAGAGGAAAAGGGTGATGCAGAAGAGAAGAAGAAAAAGAAGCATGAACAGGAGTAGGGGAGGAAGAAGAACAAGAAGAAGAGAAGACTATTGTCATCGTCGACCTTTCTTACAGTCTACAAGATTTCAAACACTTTTGCTGATGTTGACAGATCAGACATGGTCTCATCATGATAATATGTTAGTATGTTGTCTAAATGTCTAAAAGACAAAAATGTTACTTCACCGTTATCGGCCATGAGAAGGTAATTATCTGTTATCTATATCATCGTTTTTATTTCCCATGAACTCCTGTCTGGTGATAGTTTGTCACCAGCGAGTGAAATCTTTCATATTTCTGATTTTAGTTGATTATTATCGTTACAAAAATGTGACTGAGGCAGAATCAAAAACAGATCCTGAGTGATCACAACCGAGCCTAAAGTGATGATGTCAGAGTTCTGACAGGTGAGACAGGCGACACCGGCACATTGAAATGAAAAGGTTTTTATTTACAGTCACATTTACAGTCACTTCTCCGTCGTGTGGCTCTTCATGTGAAGCCTCACGTACGTCTTTCGGTGGAAACCTTTCCCGCAGATCTCGCAGCGGTGCGGTTTCTCTCCGGTGTGCGTGCTGCTGTGCTGCTTCAGAGTGGAGTGATCGCTGAAGCAGCGGCCGCAGATGTTGCACAGGTACGGCTTCTCACCCGTGTGGGTCCTGATGTGTCGCATCATGTTGTGTCTGCAGTTGAAGGATTTTCCGCACTCGCTGCAGAGGAACGGCTTCTCGCCCGTGTGGATCCTCATGTGCATCTCCAGGTTCCCCTGACTGTCGAAACACTTTCCGCACACCTCACAGACTTTCCCGTTTTTGTGAGTTTTCAGGTGAAGCTTTAAGTTTTCCTCAGAGTCGAAATGCGTCCCGCACACGCCGCACAGGTCTGTGGCGTGACTTTTGGCGTGATTCACCAGAGAAACCATGGAGTGAAACATCTTCCCGCACACCTCACAGATGGTCCGAGTCTGATGCTTCTTTGCTGACGACGTCTTCGTCTTCTTCTCGTCGTCGTCGCCGTTCTCGTCCTTGTTTGCGGCCGTGTTATCCGGGTTGAGGTTCTTCTTGTGTATGTGAACCAGCAGGTGGCGTTTCAGCGTGGAGTAGTCATTGAAGCATTTGCCACATATGGTGCAAGAATACGGTTTCTCCCCCGTGTGTATCCGGATGTGTCGCATCATGTTGTGGCGGCAGTTGAAGGACTTCCCACACTCGCTGCAGTTGAACGGTTTCTCTCCCGTGTGGATCCTCATGTGAGTCTCCAGCGAGCTCGAGGTCCCGAAACATTTCCCGCAAACGCTGCAGATTTCGGCCTTCACGTGTGTTTTCAGGTGAGCTTGAAAGCTCTCCTCGGTCTCCAAACGTTCGCCGCACACGCCGCAGACGTCCTTGGGGTGAACTTCCATGTGATTCACCAACGAGACGGTGGCGTGAAAGGCTTTCCCACAGACTTTACAGCAAATCCGCGACTTTGTTTTTTTCGTCAGGTGCAGTGTTGAGGCCGTCGGTAGTCGAGGCCCTTTAAGCTTCTTCCACTTGCGGTTGCTGTTGCTGTCGCTGTCGTCGGTCTGAGATTCCACGCTGCCCCTCCACTCATCGTCGCTGTCCTCGTGCTCGGCTGCAGAACAGCTGGAGGACGCGCCGTCGTCAACCTCCACCTTCATCTGGTCCTGCTCGGCTGAAGTGCTCGGCAGAGGATCTTCTTCTCCTTTAGCGCTCTGGTATCCCGACTGAAGCTGGTCGAGCTCGTTCTTCACGTACGGAGGAGTGAAGATGAACCTGATGGGGTTCTCCTCCTCCAGCTCCTGAAGCTGCTCCTCCTCCTGGCTGCTGGGCTGCTCCTCCTGGCTCTTAGCAGTCTGTGGAGGCTCCTCGTGGTCCTGACTGGAGCTCCACTCCTGGTCACAGTTCTCCTGCTGCTGATCGGAGTCCTCGTCCCAGACCGAGAGGGCCAGCTGTGGTTGGTCTGCAGGAAAAACACAAAGGAGAATATCAACAAAATACGGCATTATGTGCATTTAAAGCAATTTATAATCTAAATAGTAATTCATTTCAATAATGACTCCATTGTTAATAATCATTGTTCAGATGTCAGAAGTCAAAAATGTCACAATCACAGAGATTTCTTAAAGCCCAGTGTGACGTCTTGATCTGGATTTTACTGCCCTAAAGGAAAAATTCACCCAAGTAATAAAATCCAGTGATCATCTCCCCTCCGTGCTCCTGAACAACAGATTGTAAAAGATGTTATTTACACCTTTTTTGAAGTGAAATCTTCACTGTAGCTGCCAAAAGTGTTGGGTGAACAAGCTCGACCGGACAGTGAGGATCAGTTTGTGATCTCGGGGCTTCTGGAGACTTGAATCCTCCTCAATTGTCTTGTTTCGTCGGACCAACAGGCCAAAACACACAGAAAGTTTTTTGTTATGTTATGAGACAAAGAAAAGCACCAAATCCTCAAAATGTAGAAACTGGAACAAAGTAAACTTCATCACTCAACAAGAAGAATTGTTTCAGTTCTACTTCCAACACCAGTCAGAGTAATAATATTTACCCTGAGGTGACACAGACTGAGACTTTAAAGCTTTCAGACCTTTTGAAATGGTACCGAAAGAGGAACTGTTGTTCCAGTACAAATATTAGATCTGATATCTCACCAGCCGGTCAGGTGTTACAGAGAAAACAGCCTCCCAACATGGTAAGAATATCCACGGTTAATAATTTATGCCAATTTTTGATTCTGACCCGAGCAAACATATCAGGACCAGTTGGACTAAACTCTTAGAATTTGACCAAAATATACATATAACGTGGTCTGACAGGTTAAACTGTATAAAGGAGTCACAACACATTCTGTGACTTAAAGGTCAGTGTTCATATTCAAAAGTTAAACCAGGTCAGAGCCACACAGGTGTTTTGGCCTCCGTCACCTGTCATGTTTCCAACATTATAAAGTTAAAACAGCCCTCAGTATATAATAACAGTGTTCAAAGAATACTGTAATCTTGTATTATGAACATATTTATCACGACAGCATCATGTACCACCGCAGCCATGAGCTTATTATTGTCAATTGTCAGGTAACTACAACCTGACGCCAGACTCCATTTAATATAACTATTTAATTGAACCTACAGGCTAACAGTGTCAGGTTCAGTCGGGAAAATTATCTTTTTTAAATCACTCTGATGCAGTTTATAATTCGGCATCGGTGAAAACGTACCAACATTTGTTTGGAAACAACCATCAAGGTAACAAGTACAATAAAACTTTATTTTTATCGAACTTTATGGCTGCTTAATGAGTAATTTACATGCCGAATATAAAGATATACATGTACGTTCGAGAATATGTATTAAATCGTGATTTATTTCGTATGTAGATAAAGAGATAAGCAAGCTAATCTTAAATTGCTTGACGGTTCAATGAAGTTTGGTGTCTTGACGTTTTTCCCATTAAGCAGATATCATCTCACACCGGAAGGGCCTGGTTACTTTGAGGCATGTTAACCTGGTAATGAATCTGCTTTAGCATTCATCACATTTAGCAGCTAATTAACTAATTAACGTCTCGGTGTTATGACAGTAAAGCAGAGGACGCAGCTAACTTAGCCAAACTGACGATACTTCACGTTATTCAGCAGAAGTAGGCGTCGCCTCGGCTCCTGGTGAAAACGTCTCAGTGCGGTGGTTCGGAGCGTCTGAGCACACATGGTGAAACAGTGAATACATGCCGATCATTCACAAACCTGAGTGCTTGTTTATCTTTATTTCAGGTTTAATAACAGTCTGCAGCATCCTGCGCTGCCGGCGGATCTCCCGTTTGGAGAGCAGGATCTCCTCCTCGTAGCCTGCGATGGTCTTCTTGACCGCCTCGAAGATCTCCTCCGCGGCCGCAGACAGCCGCTCGTTAACGAGCACTCTGAGCAGCTGGATGCTGGACATGATGCGAGCGGAACCACGGCTGTGTTCTCCGGCCGAACCGACCGATATCCACTCTTAAACACTCTCACACGCTGCTTTTGTTGTGAAAACGACAGCCCGACGTGCAGCGCCTGACTGCCGTCAAGTTAACGCGCGTGTTCAGCAAACACAGACTATTTCCGGGCTGGTGTTATACTTTTCAAATTAAAAGCATCATTTCTAGCTAGGTGTTTACAAAAAAAGAACACTTACACTTTTAAATAAAATGACAAAAAATATAAGCAAATTAAAATGTCACTAATACCTGCTGTTGAAAAGTAAAAGTAAAGATATTGTGTTAAAATGTTACTTTGGTAAAAAGTGGAAGTCAAGTTATTACTTGAGTAAAAGTATTATAGTGTCCGATAAAATGTATAGAAAGTAATTTTAGGCAATAATTGTACTTAAGTAACAAAATGTAGTATCAAAAGAACAAGTAAAAGCAAAGTAAACACACATTTACATATATTTACTGTATATATCGTGTACTCAAAGGATCAACCAATTATTGGACAGCAACAGCAAAATCAGTGTTTTCTTTTTTTTTTATCTACTTGCTGACAAAATGTATTTATAAAATACTTTGGCTCTGATGCAACATGCAATCGGCAAAGTAACTAGTAATAAAGTTATATGTAAATGTAGAGTGAGTGAAAAGTAGAATATTTATCCTCAAATGTAGTGGAGTATAAGCAGAAAATGGATATGGAGTTCTCTTGTGGAGATTATAAAGTGATATGATCAAATTTAATATTAATATATAATATTTTTCTCCGTAAATAAGTGCAACAGCTTTTTCTGTCGTTAGTGCTGCTACAACTTCAGTATTTCTGTCTCTTTTTATTTCATCATAATCTATTCAGTGTAAAATGATAAACTTTAAACTGTGTCAGAACAGCCTCAAGACGAGACAGACTGACGCCGTGTGTTTAGATGATATCTGTATAAAACTATGTTCTGCCTACAGACGGCCGTGTCTCTGTGTAGAGGAGTGTGTGACGTCATGTTTCCAGCAGATGGCGGCCTTCCCAAAACCAACGACACCAAAAACCTTTAAAGATTCAAATAATCAGCAGCGACATCTTGACTCCAACATTCAATAGTTTTATTGTGAAAAAGTCTTTCTCTTCATACCCTTTGCCTTGAAACTGTACAATCAATAATTTAAAAAAACAAAAATGTTCAGCTTGGTGTTTGAAGAACATTCTCACACACACACACACTCACACACACACTCGCTTCAGATTACTCAGCAGCTTTAGCCAAAAACCAGAATAGTGTTTTACAGGTGTTTTTTTTTTTCTTCTTTTTTTTTTTGTCTAAGTCGTCATCATTATCACAAGAGTCTGCTCCTTTATACAAACACTTCCACAACAGGCAACATCAGAGGGCATCCCTGAATCTCCCACCATCACCAACGTCTCCATCTTTTAAAAAAAACGTCCATGGAAATCCAAAAAACGTTGAGGAGAAACACAACAAACACTGAGGGAGTCCACACATAAACAAAGAGAAGCAAAAACATGGAGAACAGTCGTGTTATCTCATAACACAAAGTGAGTGGATGTACAATATAACACAAAACAGTATGATTACACCCGGTGAGGGTTAATATGCTCTGTGAGTCAGCAGCAGCAGCAGCAACAATAAAAAGCCTTTTCCTGTTCGTCACAGAGAGGGAAACCTCTTCTCAACAACTTGGCAACAAGCTCGAGTCAAATTCCGTTTCGGCTCCGTCTTTTTTAAAACACTGATGGAGACAAAACTAACGCTGACACTAAATATATCATGTGAGTCAGCCGTTTCTAAAACTTCTCACTTCTCTCAAAAAACCTTAAACGCAGAACACATGGAGGCTGCAGCCGGCGGTCGGTGACGCCGCCTCACGTTTACACTGAGCAAAAGGACCAAACTGGAGTTTCTACACATTCTAACTCATTTATTACAAATCAACTTTTGTAAGAAATGTGGATTTTTGAGTCTCAATGCTCAAAAATCAACTTCTCTTACAAACAGCACCTCCTGTTTCCGTTGATTTAACTAGTGTGCATCAACCAGACAAAGAGCTTACACTCAGAAATATAATGGTTCCTAAAAGGTTCTTCAGAAGGCCAGCACTGACTGAAGAACCTCTTTATTTAGGGGATGGCTCTTCGTGAAGCTTATGTAGCTCTTTAAAAAATGTGCAATATGTAAGAATTGGCCATTCATACTCAAAACAAATAGGTGGCAGCATATCACAAGAGTTACTGCAGCTGACTGTAGCTGCCATTAGCTACTCAGCTAAAAAAAGAAGGAGGAGGAGTCATCACGTCACTGAATCATGCTTTGGGGCCGGACTGTGGTGCCAGCTGTATTGAAGTCTATGGGAGAAACACTAAACCCAACATATCTACGTCGAATGACTTCTGATGGAGAAACGCTTCCAGGATGAAGAGTCACAAGAAGACACAAGTTTGTTTGGATGTGAAGGAAGATAATCACACGCTCACCTACAACGCAACAAAAAAATGCTGTGTGAATTTCTTCCCTCACACAGGAAACCACTGAAGGAAATCATGAATCATGTGTAGTAAATGTGCTAAAAGATGTTTAAATATTGGTCGATGCTGCAGTAATCTGACTCAGGATCAGTGGAGAGGCTTCACCGCGTGAGTCGACACATCTTAAAGTCTGGAGGCAAAGACAACTGAGATCAGACAGAGGGAGGAGGGGGAGGAGGGGAGGCAGATGGAGAGTCCACCAGCACGCACACTTAACTACACTCAGCCTGAAGGATTTGACCGGGGTCAGGAGGAAACCCACTAAACAGCTGAGGAGAACCAAGCAAAGAGGGAGAGAGCGAGAAAGCAAACAAGATGCTGAGGTGAAGAGAAAGAAACAAACCGCGCAGAGCTTCCTACGGAGGAGTGGAGGATGAAAGAGCAGCGAGGAGAGACGGAGCCAGGGCGCTCTGATGAAGCCCTCCAGAGATCTATGAAAAGAGCATCTATTATTCAGCAGCTATGAATCATGGGACAGCATGCGGAGGCAGTGGTAGAGATCAGAGGGGGAGAGAGGAGAAGAGAAGACGTGCTGCATTAACTCCTGCGGGAGATCCAGTCGGAGCGCCGCGACTCAGAAGAGTTCACGTGTTCGTTTCAACGCGACACGACTGTCGGTTCGATCTCATCACCTCAGGTTGGAGCCGACGTTTGTGCAAAGAGCAACGTGTTACCGTGTTGATGAACTGAGAACATGACGGGGAAGACGTGGACGCTAATACCTGAAAGCCTGTTTTCTCACAATCACAACTTAATTATACTTCAAAGACACGACAGGTGAAAATCATCCTGCTGTCAACAAATCCTGTAAATCTGACCCTGCAAAAAGCACCAGCCTGGTCCTTTAAGTGAAGACCTCTGGGGGAAGAAGAACATGACTCACTGTTTACTATCAACACCTGAAATATTCCACTTTACCTGACGCCTTCACCTGATCCTGTTCAGCTACTCTGACTGCTTTCTGTTTACAGCCCTCACATCTTTCACCGTCGCTCTCGTCATCATCTGAGGACGCCGAGCTCGAGGAGCTACACAGAAATCTGAGCTCGCTGTCCCTCCAGGTTCTCCCTCCACGTCTAACACTGAAACCAATGTATGGAAATCACATTAGTGCATACCATGGACGTGAGGGCTGCTGAAACACAGGAAGTAGGTGATCCGACAGGTGTGTTGTATTTCCTAGTTTGATCATTTGGCACAGGAGAGTTAAAGTGATGTTCCACCCAAAATCTTTCAACTCTGTGGGATTCTCAAAGTGATTTTGTAAAAATGCATCATAGTTCATTTGCACCGTCATTTTAGAGGCTGCATTAAATAATCTGTCAGATGTTTTAAAAATGTAATGTACAGTCTATAAACTGTGGGAAACGAGTGGAAACATGTTCATCATCATTTCCCAGAGTCCTACTAACCACCTCACTTTGTTCCAGCCAACAGAACAAAAGCTAAAATATTCAGTTTAAAGAGAAAAAAACTGTCAGTGATATTTCATCTGACCTCAGTATTTAACATGAATGCTTACAGAATTTGAGTGGAGTATCACTACGAGCACATGAGGAATAAATATATATGTAATGAGCCACGACTGGTGTGTGTGTGTGTGTGTGTGTGTGTGTGTGTGTGTGTGCTCCTGTGTGACAGGACAGGTGAGGTCCCTAAAGATGTCGGAGGGGAAACGAGGAGAAAGAAAGAAAGAAAGAAACCTCGACCGCGGGTGCCTTCACCACATCTCCTCTCCTGACTACAACTCCCAGAAGCTCCTGGGCCAAAAAATAGTTGGATCCACCTTGTTGAATACATGTCTTCAATAGAGTACAGCAGGGACGATGTAAATAATGTAAATTCATGTTGTTGAACTAAACGTGAAAATCTCCCGACTAGATTTCGATACGGGGAACCACAAGTGCAAAAATGCCGACGTATTTCCAGGTTTTAGGATTCCTGCGGCGCTCTATTGAGTCAGGAGACCTTAAATAGGCTTCTTATTTTTATAGTATTGAGTAGTATCCATGGCAACAAGCATCGTTTTCATCCCTATATATAAAACCTTAAAGTCAAACGTGTGAGCTGTTACTGGGGCGTCTGACTCTTCTGTGCAGGCTCAATATTGACGGTTGTTTTTGTGCTTCAGGTGAGCCGGCTCATTAAAAATGCAGCATGCATTTGTTGACGTTTGCTTATATTGACTTCCAGGAGAAAACCTAGAATCGATTTAGACTCAAGCAAGTCTGGACCTGAGACCTGGTTCAGGTTGGTTTGCCTCCACGCCGGCTGGGAGCCTTCACTCAGCGAGATTTCCCTCCAGCTTCAAAAAATCATTCTAACCAATGAGTGTTAGAGCCGGCTGAGGATAAACAAAGATCAATAACGGACTGACTGGCTTTTAGTGTCTTGATCTTTAGCTTATTGGTTATTAAAATAGCAAATGAACTGAGGTGTGAACAGAAAAAGGTGGAATTATAACCACAGACAGAGGAAAGAAAGGTGAGACAAAAAAGTGAAGAGTTGGTCTTGAGGTGCTTCCTGTGACGCAGAGACACGATGAGTGACGAGCATCATGTAGAGAAACTAAATGTGGTTGAGTTGGTGAGAGATTTCTGTACATGTAGTTTAACACTCCAGCAGACAGAACCTGGAGTGAAGTGTGAATCAAAATGTTTGTAGTCGTCGTCCTCTGATATCTTGAGGCACCGTTCTCGCTCTCCCCTCCACCTGCAGAGCACTTTAAACTCTCTAACACGATCTCATGAAGGTGAGAGGTAGAACTTATTCATCCCTTTGTCCATCATTCCTGCTCTTCAGCTCCTCAGGTTCAGGGATGCTCTTTTCCTACAACTAACGTCCTGTACATCCGTCTGATCCCATGCTGTTAATCATTCTTCGCCTCTCGCGGTCTCCCTGCAGGAGGCCGTTAATTAAGAGATTTTGCAGTTGTTGCGGGTGCAGTTCTGCGGGGGGCTCTGCGGTGGACGGATGGACTTGGAGCGTTTCAAGCTGTTGCCTTTGGAGCCGCCGGCCGGGTTGGCCAGCGAGTAAGAGCGTCCGTGCATCATGACGGCGTTCATGCCGTTGGCCATGGAGAAGGACTTGAGGTGGGACTTGATGGCGACGGGCAGCGGCAGCTTGTCGATGAGGTGGACCGGCGTGCACGACACAATGGCTCTACAGCAGAGGTCCTGCAGGCTGAACACTGCGGAGAGGACGGAGGACAGTCAGGACAAACTCCACAGCACAGCCTACATACTGCTGATCAAATGTAACATTCAGAGGTGTGTGTAGAGGTGAGAGGTCAGACTTCAGTCAGGAGAATCCCTGAAGTCATAAATAAAGTTCAGACTGAGTCTCAGTCAGTTCATCTTTGATTCTCGGAGGATCTGCAGGACATCACTTCCACCTGCGCCTCTGTAATTACAGACGAGGCCGACAGGAGCGAGGAAGAAATAATTAACGTATGAGGGAGTGTATCGTCCATCTGATGACTATTATCTCTCAAGCTGTTTCAATGTTTTAATGAATTTCAGAATTAAACAAACACTTTTTAACCTTTGAACTTCAGTATCTTCCCCCTTCATCACAGCTTCCTAAGCACTGACACTTCTAGTAGATGTTATTCATGATATTCAGTTCACTCTTCATGTTTAATCTCTCCAGCTCACCTCTGTTTGGCCTCCAGAACTTCTCCATGCCGTGTCTCATCAGGACGATGCGCGACAGCTCCGTGAAGGACTCGATAACGTTGAAGTTGCACAGGGGGCTCACCTCGAAGAAGGTCATGCCGTTCTTCTCGGCGTAGGCTCTCGCCTGCTCAGTGGGAACTTGCCGTTTGAAGGCCAGATGCAGACGGTTACCTACGAGGATTCGAGGCACGCCTGGAGCGTGCTGCGAAGGGAAAATCAACCACAGGACAGAATTAACCTTGATAGCCGACAGCGGGATAATGATTTAAGTACTTCAAAGGCAATATCAGCTGAATATACGAGAAGTATCTGTTGAACAGCAGGACTTCTACAAACATTTGAAGGTGTTTAAGTAAATATAGTTCCCACCTTTTCCTGAACTGTTAGAAAAATCTCTATCTCTAGTTGAGCAGAAGCATCGGACAGAGAGATGAACTAAATGAGACTCTTTACTTTCATACAAAATGACCAGCGGAGGCTCGTTATTAATTCAACAAGCTCCAGGAAGCAGGGTGTATCTTGTCCTGCCACTCAGGCTCAGCTCTCTCTAATTCACCCCCATCTGTTCTGACAAACTGAATGAAACATGATGGCAGCGAGAGGCCGACCCCGCTCTCCTCCTGACTGTCACCACTCATCAGTCTCTCCTCGGCGTCCTCCCTGCTGCCTCCTCATGCTCCCAGCCTCTGCACAGAGGTCGGTGTGCTGCCGGCAGCAGCGACAGTCACAGAGGAAACAGAAACAGCAGCAGAGGTGGTGGTGGTGGTGAAGAAGGTGGTGGAAAATGCAGGAGCAGCAAATACTGAAGGTTTCAAGATGTTTGACTGTTGAACTGCCTGATCTGTCTCACATTTTCCATAATAGAGAAGTTTCAAAGGCTCCGGCCATTTTAGAGAGACAACTCATGACTTTGAGTTTCTCCCCTCAGAAACGCTCCATTCATAAGATTATAAATCTGTACTCAAATGACCACAAAGGTTGTTTAAAACAGGAAAATCTATTTCTTTTCTTTGTTGAAATACACGTCTACATATTATTTCACTGCAGCATTCATTTCACGAGTCCACACACCCTCAATATATATTTATTGGAATTTATTTGATGTATTTTCTATTTCATGTAGGCTACCTCATGCCTGCTATTTGATCCTTGTATTAACTTGTGCTTATTTTTGTGGATTTCATGACTTCTGAGATCGTTGTTGAGTTTTCATCTCACCTGCACAATCTGCTGCTTTGTGTTGTGCAAATAAACAACTCAATAAATAACTAAATTCTTAATTAATTTATATTTTCTAACAATGCACCAGGTCAGTGTGTTTCACGTCCCTCCATCTTATTTCTCTCCTTA
>OMLP01022665.1:0-11285 GCA_900302685.1 Spondyliosoma cantharus | reverse complement strand
AGACGCATGCCTCCATACCTCCATGCATCAATACTGTCTCATATCCATAGCGCCACCTACTGGACACAGGAATTCAGTCAAACATCCTATTAACATTTTTATAGTTTTTTGCCTCCATATCATGCAACTGAAAGGTAAACACACCCTCCGACAGCGTCACCGCCAACCAATAATCAAAACACAACTGACCACAAAGTAGTTTGAGGGATTTAGTCCATTTTGTATTTATGTAGATTGCAGAGAGTTCTTCTGACTTCAGTGTACATTATTTAATACAGGCAGGAGCAGGCCACCAAATCATAAAGGAACAACTTCCTCATTCCTATCTGGACCAAACTTCACATGTTTGATAAGAGTCCAGCCCCGAAACACATAGGCCAATATACATAGTCATATTCATAGCACCACATTTTCGACACAGGAAATTACATTTAACCCCTTCCTGCACTGTCCCAAACACGGACAGTTAAGAGATGCGTACACAATAATCAGGCAATGGGGCCGGGTACACGGCACGCCCGACGCGCGTGGACTGCGAGGGCCCGTTCATCACTGGTTGCAGCTTTAATTTATATTAACCACCATGAAAAGAATCATGTTAACACACCAGATAAATGCCTTTTAACACAACAATACATGTGGCACTTGTGAAACCATTGCATTGCAAGATAACACACATCCTTACAGCTGAATCTTGAGTGTCATTGACTTCTCTGCATTCCCTTATGATTAGTGGCTGTGTGTGTGACACTGTGGCTCTTTTCTAGCTCCACATAATCAAGGGAAGTGTTATTTCACCCATTCAGACCACGTCCAGGAAACGCGTGCACATGCAAACATCTCCGTGCGCTCCCTCCGACAGCGCCACCGCCCGACGTAAGTGGGTAGCGAGGGCCCGATCATTGCTGCTTGCAGCTTTAATTTTATTTTTTATTTTTACGTTGATGTGGTTTAATAATCAGTGTACATGGTGGTTGCAATTTCCAACTGTATTTTTTTTTGTTAGTACTGTATAGGTTTATTATGAATGTAAGGTGTAGTACATTTCTGACACGCGTCAGGTCAGGCACAGCGTCTCAGTCAGTACTTCCGGTGAAAACAATAACAATAATTGTTCTCATTGAAGAAAGACAGGCACACGCTGTGCACCTTCACTGTATTTTTGATTTTGGTGTTGCAGTTTGGTTTTCAGTAAGTCGAAAGTTAAAATGATAAAATGTCACTGAGTGCTGTTCGTGTAAACAGACCACAGATGGCTGTAGAGGCTGGTACGCACCCGGTGTGCAACTCCGCTCAAGTGTTGCAGGAAGTTGCGCACGACAACTAGCCAGCAGATATAATGGCGCCTCTAGATTTGGATAAATATGCAGAGATTGCAAAGCAGTGTAAATACCTCCCAGAAAATGACCTCAAGGTAAATGCGACTTCATAGAAATGTTTTTGGTCAGGATATCTGATGATGTGATAATGGTAACGTTAGCTCGCTGCTGTGTCATGTTGTAACAACGTAAATAGCTAGCGTTAGCTTCAGCTAGCTAGCAACGTTTAACCTGGTGACTTCATCTCTTAACCAGGAAGTCAATTCCGTTAAAAGGAATCGTTCAGCGTAGCTACAATAGATAGATACAAGTCCAGCTATCTTATACAATGTTATCGAGGTGGGAATGAGAGTGAACGGCTTTGGCACGCTGGTATCTGCTGGCGTTAAAACGAGCCGATATCCACAGTGACCTGACGATGCTGACTGTCATGATGGTGGAATGACAGCTGACTGCTCGTTATCAGTCTGCACTCTGGTGCACTTCACGCTATCCCAGAGAGCTTATAGACGTTGTTTTTTTTAATATAAGTTAATGCCGAGACTCAGATATAAGTTACCTGATTGACAGCAGCATCAGGGACAAAATGTAATGACTCATTGATTATCTCAAGTCGTATTTATTCCTTATCACACATTTCACCTTAAAAGAAGTAGCTCAGAATTCCGTGGCAATAATGTCTTGTATAGCTTTGCGCAGCATTTTATCCTCAGCAGTTGGTATTAGACAGTATGATAACATATTAGTGTGACTGCACAGTGAATTGAAGCATTACCAAAATAATACTCTGGCCAAGTGCAATATTCAAATCACAGACGCTGCAGTTTTTTTCGATAAAGGTAAAGTGTTTTATAATCTCTCTAACCTTATAAAGAGGTACTGTGCTGCAGCAGAGATGTCCTGCTGCTGCTTCTTTGGGTGTAACAAAACGTTTTGTCACATCATCATGATTTTAATACCAGAGTAAATGAAAGAGAGCATTTTAATTGTGACGCAAACAGAATTATTCTCACTAATTGTGACTCATAATAATCCTAATATCTGCCAAAATGCATGCGATGCAATGTTTTAACCATATTGTGCAGCCCTTTAAATTCTATGTGGTCAGCGCCGTGCCATATTCATTGTCATTTCCTTGATTCTGTTGAATTACCTACACATCTAAGAGTTATGATGACTTAATAAAGTTTGTATTGATCTGTCCAACTGCTTTTGGTCCCCTAAAATTGAAGGGTTACGTATAAAGGTTCAATGATTGCCGAAATGTACACCCATTGTGATTGTGAACACGTGTGACTCGTTGTTTTTGCAGTATTACACTCAAAATAGTAATGCATACGAAGGGCAGCACAGCTAAATTAGTAATTAGTTATCGACAGACGTTTGGTCAAAATCTGTCCGCTCTGGTGCCCATATGACCACATAATCTGATCAAGCGGTTGATGCCAACAATACTTCTGTTTTCAATACTTCTTTTTATAGATACAATTTCATGTTGGTTATAGACAGAGAAGAAGGTCCTGGCTTCATTTTTTAACCCTGTGCCCATCAGTTTTAAGTGTGCTTGTCACTATTTCAGGTGCTCACTTTTTCTTTCCACAGTGCAAATAAATATTGAATTGGAGTCTAGAAATATCTTCCAGTTGTTGTGACTGTTGTGTCTGTGTGTGTTTCTGTCTATGAAAGCCCAGCAGTAGACCAGGAGGCTGCTTGAAATTTACTGATTATATCAACACCCCAAGAATTTTGTTGTTGTTGTTTTTTTGTTAATTCTATAAGGTGACCTTCAGTTTTTCGAATGAGTTGGCCTCTTGGTCCTATTCAAATAAAACTGTAGTTGCTGTGTATATTCATGCTTCAAGGACAAAACAAAAACTCATTTTGATTATCTTGAGGCCTTTCCCTGAACCATTACTTGTGTTTTCCACCCACGACAATATGGACTGTTGAAATAACTGCTACCTGGAAACACTTTTAGCGCATTTCCTCACTCTAAGTGTTTGGGATGTTACTCAGTGCTAGTCACATTTTTACCTAAACCACAGCTGCACTTACCCTGCAGTGACAATATTTTCCCCTCTGATTATGATTATGATCCAACATGTTTTGTAATATTAGGTTTTCATGTGAGGACAATATTCTAGCATCTCAGAGTTTCATTGTCATTGAACAGCAGTAAGTGACTCGAGAACCACAGAGCACCTTAAAGAGTCTCATTAGATCAGACGTCAATTGGAAATGTTTAGACAAGAAGATTTTAGGGCAAACCACCTAAAACATTCTGACATGAAAGTTTCAAAGCTTTGATACAAGTGCTAACTGATGGCTGAACCCATACAGCTTATGTCTGTGTGTTGTGTTTTCATCTATACAGAGGTTATGTGACTACGTGTGTGACCTGCTGCTGGAGGAGTCCAACGTTCAGCCCGTTTCCACTCCTGTAACTGTATGTGGTGACATACATGGACAGGTAAAAATCAGTGATTCATATCAGAAAGAGCAACTGCACCACAGAAACACTTTGTGACCCTAACACTGCAGATTATGCATACATAAAATGAAATGTTTACATTACACTCCTATCTCTTTGTGTCTTAGTTTTATGATCTTTGTGAACTCTTCCGAACTGGTGGCCAGGTTCCAGACACAAACTACATATTTATGGTTTGTATATTATCTCATATATATCTATATACTTATATCGATCATATGTCTCATATATCAATTTGAACTTGAGAGGCATCTATAATCACGGTCAAAAATGTACATACACTTGTAAAGAAAATTTATATCATGGCAGTCTTCAGATCTAATGATTTCTACAGCTCTCATGTTTCTGTGATTGAATGAGTGGAACACAAACTAATTTGTCACAGAAACATTCATGAAGTTTGGTTCAAATTTGATACATACAGTCATAGAAAAATCAATTTTGGTGATATTAGACAGTTCTGTGAATCAAATGTTCTTTGTAGCATGGCCTCTTAACTTCTTCTCACTGATAACAGCTGGTGACTTTACAGCCACAAATACTACAATGGGAAAGTCTAAAGAACTCAGCATTGGTCTGAAAGAGCTCATTATTGATTTGAACATGTGAAGAAAGTCATTTGGAGCCATTTCAAAGCAGTTACAGGTCCAAAGATCAACTGTACAAACAACTGTTAAGTATAAAGTGTATGGCACAGTTGTGTCACTGCCATGATCGGGAAGAAAAAACAAACTATCACCTGCTGCTGAGAGTTAATTGATCAGGATGGTAGAGATTCAACAAAAACCACCAAAAAGCAAGTCTGCAATGAATTAGAAGCTGCTGGAAGACAGCTGTCAGTGTCCACAGTCATCAACATGACTGAGAGGCAAGAACACTAGACCTACTGTCAATCATGGTGCTGGTAGTATTATACTGTGGGGCTGTTTTGCTGCCAGTGGATCTGCTGTTCTAAAGGAAGTAAATGGAATAATGAAGAAGGAGGTTGATGTCCAGATTCTTCAGGAAAACCTAAAATCATCAGCAGAAGATTGGCTCTTGGGTGCAGTTGGGTGTTCCAACCGGACAATTATCCCAAACACTCATTGAATACATGTTCATCACAGAAAAAATGAGAGCTGTAGAAATCATTTGAACTAAAAACTTCCAAAACATGTTTTTTACAAGTGGATGTAAACTTTTGACTGTGACTGTGCCTTGATGCATTCTATTTCACAGGTGTTTTGGCACTGTGCTGTTAATATACCTCTGTCATCTGCAGGGAGATTTTGTCGACCGAGGATATTACAGTTTGGAGACGTTCACCTACCTGCTGGTGCTGAAAGCCAAATGGCCCGACCGCATCACGCTTCTGCGTGGAAACCATGAGAGCAGACAAATCACCCAAGTTTATGGTTTTTATGGTGAGATTTGAATCTTGAAAGATGATGATCAGTTTTTGGTCAGCTGTAAACTGCAATGTTTCTAATCTGACTTCCACCTTCTCAAATTCTTAAATTTTTTTTGTCCTTTAGATGAGTGCCAGACCAAGTATGGGAATGCAAATGCCTGGCGTTACTGCACCAAGGTGTTTGATATGTTAACAGTTGCAGCTGTAAGTATTGAATTGTAGTTCTAGTTCTACAAAGCATAGAATTAACAAAGAACAAGCGCCAAATGCGGGCAGATTTTCCACGTCAAGCAAATGTGACAGATAAATAATTGTGCCAAAACAGTCATGTGATTAAAAACGATGCTGAGAGTTTCTTTAACACTGGACTGTTGCTTAACCAAGCAACCGGTGCACCTTTAAGATATTACCGATTAGAAGTTATTGTTGACTGTCAACTGTATATTATATAACATGCCATCTATATGCTCGGTGACACTAGATCACACGTGTCAAACTGACAAACAGAATCATGATATATGTATGCCGTCCTAACCCCTCTATTTCATTTATTTATTTGTTTATTTATTTTATTTCAGCTGATGGATGAGCAGATCCTTTGTGTCCACGGGGGCCTCTCCCCAGACATAAAAACTCTCGATCAAATTCGAACCATTGAGCGGAACCAGGAGATCCCCCATAAGGGAGCATTTTGTGACCTGGTGTGGTCAGATCCTGAAGACGTAGACACCTGGGCCATCAGCCCCAGAGGAGCAGGCTGGCTCTTTGGTGCAAAGGTCACAAATGAGGTAAGTTCACACAAGTGATTGCATTGAGTACACATGTGCATTCATTTTAAACTCCTACATGATCTTTAAAATTATTTACCAAGTCAAGATGCAGTCTTTCTGTGGGTTCTAATTTCTGTGTACATATAAACATGTTTTGGTTGAGGCGTGATCTTCCTCTTGACACATACTCACAAAAAAATAAAAGCATCATTACCTGCTTAGAGAATAAGAAACAGAAAATGGTAATGAAGGTAAAGATAGGGGTGACCTAAAAGTGAAACTAAGAGGAAACAAAATCAACTAAGGATTGCTCGTGGGAGGCCAGCCTAAGGTATTCACAGAATTGATTTATGATGCACAAAATGTAAAAGCATCCTAAATCACAACCCTTAGCTGCAGAAGTTGACACTGTCGAAATTGGAATTTATTCTGACCTAGCTCGGTCAGCCATACCTACACACATAGACTGTATAGACAGTCAATCACCAAACAGAAAACTGGATTAATGGCTCTGATTACTGAATAAATGATCAGTCAGAACTTGAAACTTACTGATGTCTGTTGGGCCAGCCATGCTCATGACATAATATGTGCGGTGAGGCTTCAGACTGCATAAGACAGTCTTACTAGGCTAATTGTTTTGTCTCGCTAGGAAGTGGCGAGTCACCAAGGCTTATCACTAGTTCAACAGTAGCTCAACTAGTAGGCCTTTTCCACTGGAGAAATGTCACAGTAGGTAATAATGAACTGAATGATGGCTGAATTTGGTTTAGCTGCCTCAGTTTAAGGGGCCTGGTATTGTGCATGCTGAATCACTGTCACTGGCAAAAACAGTGCTTTTCCTGTTATAACAAGCCAAAAGATTCTGACAATATTCTGCAGCAAATTCTGGTAGTTTTTTAAGGAGCTAAATGTCCATTGAAGAATTTGGGTTTAGGACATATGAGAAAATAATGGACTCCCTGGTCAGACTGAGGAAGTAGCAACCACATTGAGACACATGTTCAGTTACATACAGTTTAGTCGCTGTTTGTGGCTACCAAAATGCAACAGAAAGTATGTCCATGTGCACACATGTAGTAATGGCAGTTAAGAAAAGCTCTTTGTGGTTACTTTTAGTGGAAAGTAAGAATATTTCCTAGACTCCATACAGAGCGTCTAGCCTTAGTTTGACAATCATATATGACTTCTTGAAACATGACCACATATTAAGTGATGGTGGCAGTCCAAGGTAATAATTGCTACTGTAAAGTTAGTAATAATTGCAGTTTTTTGTTGGTGACTTTGAATTTACAAATAAAATTTCATTTAATTAATATGACAAATTCCAATTAATGTGACATGAACAGAGCATTTCTTTGCTGATATTACCTTATATTGTATGTCTCTTTTATTTCTTTCTATCCTCCAAAAATCTGCAGTTTGTTCACATCAACAACCTGAAGCTGATCTGCAGGGCACATCAACTTGTCCATGAAGGCTACAAGTTCATGTTTGATGAGAAGCTGGTCACCGTGTGGTCGGCTCCTAACTACTGCTATCGCTGCGGCAACATTGCTTCCATTATGGTCTTCAAAGATGCTAACACGAGAGAGCCAAAGCTCTTCAGAGCAGTGCCTGACTCTGAAAGGGTCATTCCACCTCGAACAACAACACCTTATTTTCTGTAATTAAAACTGAAAAACTATATATAAAATTAAAACAATGCCGCAATTTGTCCAGTGCACAGATACTGACTGTTACAGTGGCATCAGCAGTCAACCCATATACATTTTGTATAGTACATTTAGAGAATTTACAGTGCATTTCTTGGTGCCAACTGTTGATCGTAATTCCCACTCTGGCTATTATTCTTCCACTGAAATCACAGATTGCTTGGAGCGAAGTAAGCTGTCTCAACAGTATCACTGTGCTGTTGAAATGTTTTAGAGGAAGGATTAAAAATGTTCATATTTATAAATCACTGCTTTACAATAAAAATTCACTCTGCTTAGCAAATTGCAGGTGCAGTGTAATATACAATATTTCATTTTGTTCTGTTATAGTAATGTATTACAGCTGGATGTAAGATAAAGCACTGCACAAATGTAATACATCTTTTCTGACAAATGTCACTGCAGTAGACTCATTGTTATAATGTTCTCTTGTATGATATAAACCTGAGATTTAATGTGTAAAAACCTATGCTGTTCGTCCAAAAGAAAAAAAAAAAATCAGTATTGTTAAGCCTGTGGTACCCTGAAATATTATCTCTAATTTGGCATCAGCTCTTGTAATTATTATTTTTCTCTCGGTGACCATACTGTTTTTAAATAAAGAAATCCAAAAGTTGTTAAGATTTAGACATCAGTTCCTTGGTTAAGGGGCGGAACGGACACCACTCTTAATAAGGACCAGTAAGTCATTATATCTCTGTAGGGATTAATGTCATCTTCCAGCACCAGCCTATTGATGATAATTTGACTGTTGAAATAGTTAGTATCTGTATTGTTGAGGAAGAAAGATCTGCATACAATTTGACAGTGATTGAAGTAGACCACAGCTAACTTGTGTTGTTATTAAACTGATGACCATTTCATACAATACAGGAGTGCCTGTTGAGCACTAGATGTATTTTGATTAAAGTCACCAGCCTTCAAGGGTTCATTGAAATTACTTAATGTGTGTGCAGTCTCTGTTCCCTAAGGGGCTCTTGAGGTTTGTTCAGGGTGAATCTTGCTTGAAGATTACATGTTCCTCTTGACCAAGCCAAAGGGTTATTTCAGGCTGACCAGAGGGTTAAGGGATCACTTTCATGTAACACAAGGCAAAGATGAGACACATAATTCCTAATTAGAGCAAAAATGATCCCATTATTTGAAACACAATATACAATATCTTAAAAGGGCAGGTGCAGCTCTTTGTGCTTGCCACTCTCAGGTCAGCATTTCACGTTTTAGGATGTGAGAGAATTATACAGCAAATGTACAAACGCTTGAAAATAATCCTTCTGTTTTTTTTTCTTATCACAGTACCACATAGCTCTTAAAGTAACCTAAAATTGTTTGGCTGTTAGATTTTTCACATTATAATGTGATAGAACATTCAAAGGTTTAAGCTCAAGAATACCAGGTAAAGAACATAATGTTCGCCTATGCTTTTATATAGGTGTAATTTCTCATTAGTAAGTACTGTCACCGGAGACTTGGCAATAATTCTACATGAAATTAAGAAAGCTTTTGTTTAAGCACACCCTGGATAGCTCACATAGCTGTTCCACCAACGCTAATGTCAGAATATGGTGGCAGAAAGACACTCCAGGGGAGTTACCACCATAGGAGTAAAACAATTTCAACAGGTAGTGAAACAAATAATACAAAAACATTTTCAGCTTTGAGTTCACTGCAAAGTGTTTTGCATAAAACAGAAGAAAAATAGTCAGCCAAGCTGCCCAGAGTCGCTTTGAGCAGGGAAAAGCAGAGATTTCTTGGCCAGTCCATACAGCAGGCATTCACTGCAGCTCGGAGCTTTTCGCAGGCATTTAAAATGTGTTTCACTTTCAACAAACGATTTTCATTAAGTGTTCATACATGTAGCTTTTTAATCATTGTAATAAACAGACTGGAATGAGCAGCCAGTGTGAAACTGCTGCTGCTAGTACCTTTCGTGTCTGTAGGCGGCGCATGTTGCCAGCTACGTACCAACACCTCTCAGTTCTTCCGACCAATGAACAGAGGCACAGCCGTGACGTCTGCAGTCATCTGTGTTGGGATGATGATTACGTGTAGCTTACCAACTAGCAGTAACTAGCTTGACAGACGAGACAGCACCCTGCGAGTTGATATCGACTGTCACAGCGACGGCTATTCTTTGAGTGGATACGGCGAAACGCACAGTCATTGAGCACCTGAAAACGCCACGAACTAATGTCTTTATCGAAGTTTATATGGTAAGAGGAAGACGTCTTCAGTGAACGAGCAAGCTAACGACAGCTAACAACAGCCGCTGGTGGTAACGTTAACTCTCATTGTTGTGGCTAGATGAGCTAGCTGACTAGCTGTCTGTCAAAACAAATAGGCTGACACAACGCTGAAGTTTCTTCCGATTCGGCAGTCAAGGGGAACATTTGAAGACATTTTGCTTACATTGTTCAGCGACCAGTCCTCTGTTTTTGCACCTCTTGCTGTTGTCAAAGCTTGGCAGACATTTAGGGAAAGCCTTCACGCTGTGGCAAACCCTCTCTCAAATTTATTAAAACCCTAATTGTAAAAGTGCAAAGAGAGATTTCTCCTTGTTTATTTCCCATATCTAGACCACATTAGACCAGGTCTAGACCTAAAACATTGCACATATAGCTTAACTAGTCTAATTTGGACAACATTTTCCTAGAGAAGCCAGAGAGTCTTTGACACAGTTTCAGATATGTGAAACCTTTATTTCATTTGTGGAAATGCAAATATTCATATTTCACATTTAGATCACAGATAAATCTAGAGGACGTTGGACCGAGGCCAGATTAAACAGCACTTCATCAATTCTGGATTAGATTACTCTGGAGAGAATAAAGATGCTTCAAAACCTTACACAGTATACAAAGATCAGTCACAATATTAAAACCATAGACAGGTGATGTGGGTAACATAGAAATCTAGTTACAATGAAATCTTCTGCTGGTAAACTTTGGACCCGACATTCATGTGGACGCCACTTGACACACACCACCCACCCAAACATCGTCATGGACCGAGTCCACGCCCTCATGGCATGCCACTCCTTGATGGCTGTGGCCCAGCAGCAAGACAATGCGCACTGACACGCCACAAATATTGCTCAGCATCGGCCTGAGAAACACGAAAAGCCCAACGCTATTGACTGGCCCCCAAAATCCACTAGATCTGAATCTGTCCGATCCATGGAGGCTCCATCTCCCAACATACAGGACCCAAAGGATCCACTACGAATGTGAAGTGCCTTGACAGGTCAGACCTGTCTTGGCTGCACAAGGGTAACCGGCACAATATTAAGTAGGGGGTTTTGACGTTGTGGCTGATCGGTGTATAGTAACTGTTACTGCCATGATGCAAAACTTAAAATATGCCATGTACTAATGGCAGTAAAGAAAAACTCTTTGAAGTTACTTTTAGTGAAATGTAAGAAGATTTCCTTGACTTCATACAGAACAGAAGTATCTAACAATAGCTCGACAGTCATAGATGGCTGCACAAGGGGAACCTGCACTATATTAAGTAGGTGGTTTTCAGGTTGTGGTTGATCGGTGTAAATAGTGGACAGAGCTGTCAGGTCTGGAGCCCAATGTGGAAGTGTCTTAAATTTGC
>OMLP01022664.1:0-10491 GCA_900302685.1 Spondyliosoma cantharus | reverse complement strand
TTTTACAATTATTTTGCGTACGTCTAAGCCTTAAAATAACCTTCCCTAATGAAGCAGTATGGAAATACGACATGCACACACACACACACACACACACACACACGCTCTGACAGTGGATCTATGTCCCGGCTCTCGTCCGCGGAGCGTGGCAGCTGATGGCTCATTAAGGTGGAGATGTATAGGATCCCTTCAGCTCATGGAGATTAACCTTGATGGAGGTGAGATTTATTAGGTTTTATTCTGAAATTCTCCACGCAGTGCTGTGCCTGTCACACACACATACTGTAAATCATGCAAACCACAAACGCACACACACAAGGAAACAGAAACAGTCAGAGTCTGTCGTCAGTTTTGAACACTCTCAATATTTTTTTAAATAAAATTAATAATTGAGCCATACTGAAAAAACGGTCATGCTGAGTTCGATCAATAGTTCCCACTTGGTAAGCCTCCCGGCCTTTCAGAGTGAACAATTTACTTCCCAGCCGGCCATCAGAAGAAATACACAAGCCTCTGATACGAGCGCTCTATTGAAAATCCATCTTTTGAGGTTGCTCTGAAAAGTGTGCAGCATGCTCCGTCACTGAGGACAACATATAGTCGGCCTGAATTTCACAGCAGTTATAGTGGATTCCAGTCGGCACAGCAGACGTGGCAAGCAAATGTTATTCCACAACATAACAGCTGCATTCACTGCATTCTTCTCATTCAGCTGCTTCTGGTCCACAAAAAGCGAGCATACAGTATTCAGCTATTTGTTTGTGACATGAGTAGAGATGTTGCTTTTTCTACTGTTTAAACAGACAAGAAATAACCTCTTTATTATACAGTGGATGATTTTCTTAGCCTATCTTTTGTCAGCTTCCAGTCTTTATGCAAAGCTAAGCTAAATGGCAGCTTGGTCCGGCTACATTTTTACCTTACCGACGTAAGAGTAGTATCATTCTAATCCAGACAATTGATGGTCAGCTTGACCTGTATGGGCAAACAGGCTACTTAATTCATTGAGCACTCAAGTCTTAGATGGTTTAAAACTTATCAAGCAGTCTGAGGTAATTGTTTAAAGTAGTCTATTCTGCTAATTTTCAGGTTCATAACTGTATTCCTGGTTATTACTAGAATGCTTCAATGCTATAAAAAACATTCAGTTTACCCATACTGTCTGGTGCAGCAGCACTGAAATCTCCCTTTGCCTGGGATATGTTGTAGCCCATTGACCTAGTTTTTTTTAAGTTTCGGGCCCTTTTACATTCACGAATCATCACACTGAAGGAAAGAAAAGAAAGGAAAAAGCATAATAGTCAACCTTATCGCACAGTAACTAGGGGGCTTGGTGGGAGTTCAGGGGCACGGCGGCCATGGAGAGCGGAGTGCTTGAGCCAGACCTTCTGGAGGAATGAACCCTTTAGATTCTGCTCTGATCCTGGGCCGTTTAGCGACAGGAAGATAGCTCAGAGATTACTTTTAAACTTTTGGGATTAAAACGTTGATTTACTGTATCTTTGCTCCTGTCTATCAACCTGACTGTAGCAGCAATCCATGGAGGTGACCTGCATTGTTGGGTATTTATGTACTATGATGCTGACTACCAACTGGAGCGAAAAAAGGAAATGTACTGAACTCTGTGTCTCTAGTTAGTGCTGAATTCACTGAGAATCTGAATTCAAACAGACAAACACACCCACCCTTGGTACATTTTACACAAATTACTGCTAATGTATAAACTAAATGTACCTAAATACCTTATTTTTAAAAAAAAATCAAACTGAAGGAGGCTTCTTCTCATGAAGCAATGCAAAGTCGTCCGTCTCTGAAACATGAGACCTCACACATGGGTTGGAGAAACTCAGACCTTGCTGCCATCAGAGTCAGGGTTTCATGGGACGACGTACAAAGCACTGAGCCCAGCTGAAAAGTTTGCAGAGCTCGTGTTAGAATCTATAACCGCAACACTGACCCCTTCAGTGTGGCTGCTGCTGTCAATGCTCGATTGACGACCTGAGCCTCTGTGTTTATCTGAGAAGAGATACGGCCAGGTCTGTGTTCAGGTCACCTCCGCCTGACTCTGCCTGTTGGTGTGTGTGTGTGTGTGACTGGTGCAATCTCCTCTAATTCTGGACCCCACTGTGGTCTCGATTAATCACCATGACAACTGAGTGAGACAGGGGTGATCGCGGTGGGATGAGGCTCTCTGTTTTCCCCCTGTCTGTGCCTTTGATTGCCAAGGTCAAAGTTCTGCTCTGCCTGCCTGACTCTTCACATAAAAGTAATATTTAGTTGTCTTCCTATGAGTGCTGATTAAATAATCAGATACTCAACCTGCACTTTCCGCATGTTTTTATAACCTTACCAGTCGCTAAGAAAAGGTAATCAACCGTTTGTTTTAGTAATTTATACTGATGCGGGAACTGAACGGGACAGAGAGCGAAAAGGGCATGCCGGATAAAATAGAGGCAGAGTTGTAGTTAGAAGAGAGACAGAGAGGCAGTTAGAGAGGGAAAAGGTGGGTGTTAATAAGATGTCAAGTGTTATACGCCTGCTAATGTTGAAGGCCTTTGTCGAAATCTCATATTTTAGAGGCAGCAATTGAACTCTTCCCTACAATTACATTTATCAGCAATGTGTGAATCACTCTCCCTCAGTCTGTGCCTGAGTGGTTTCATTAACTCCCTATTTTCACTGTGCAAGATGTGTCACTATACTGTAGACCGAGTGCTTATTGAGTAGACCTGCCAGGCTCTCTGTCTCTGCTGAAATTACTCATAGTGAACTATTTCAGGACCATTATGCAGAATAAGCTCAACTGTCGACAGCTACAGTAAACTGATTTAATTTTCAAACCAAACTGTCATTCCCTCTATTCTACCTCGGGGCGGAGAGAGACACGCGGTGAATGAATAGAGAGGCGCGCGCACACACATCCGCAAACATAAAGATGATTCATCTCCCAGAGTTCGACATGTGGTTAGAAACACTGGTGCTGGTGTAAAGCAGAGCTCAGACATTGTGGTGGCGCTTTTACCTGATCACGACTACTTTCTGTATGAAGAAGAGTCCAATTCACAGCAAATGTGAAAATGACAAAAAATAAAAGTGTGTATGTGTTTTGTATGGAGGGTTTTCATGTTAGAATTCAAATTCACTGAAATTGTAATCTCAAGGAAGGACTAAACTATCCGTCAGGGTTCTGATCCACGTACCAATCCAGAAGTTTGTTTTCCAAATACCATTACGCAAAAAAAAGCTTAAAAAACGAGAAGACAGAATAATAAGAAAAAAAACAACTGACTTTTCTCAGTGGTGAGTTAAAACTTAAAACATTACCTCATCTGTGAACATTTGTGTCTGAGTCGCATTAGAAAGCTTTTCATCAGCAGTGGTTGTTTGATAGTGAACACATCAACAGTGAAGCGAGTTTGACGGCAGGATCCTTTATGTATATTTGTGTTACTAGTGCAGTGTTTATCTGCCCCAAACTGATGCCCAGATTATTTTACTGTACATTAGCCTTAAGCTAACGTGAGCGAGCCACAGCTCAGTAAGCAGTAAGCATTAAAGAACATAAACAACCAAAGAAGGTGCTCCGCGGATCACTGCTGCATGTCATGCCTGTTTTCTGTATCATGTCTTGCGTCTTAAGTTTTGATTTCCATGCCTCTTGTGTCTTGTCAGTGTCTCGGTATTTGTCTCTGTCATGCTTGTTTTCCGTGTTAAGTTTTGTGTCTTGTATCTTTAGTTTTGATTTCCATGCCTCTTGTGTCTTGTCAGTGTCTCCGTGTTTGTCTCCCTCTGTCTGTCAGTGTTTGTCCTCTGTGCCTTTTCCCTCCTTGTTACCTCACCTGGCCTCCTCCCTTCTCTCTCCTCACCTGTTCCTCGTCGTGTCATTAGTGTCTGTGTATTTAGTCTGTGTCTGCCCTGCACTCCCTGTCCGGTCATTGTCTTTGTCAGCCTGGTTCATGTCTCCTTTGGCTCCATTCTCGTCTTTGTCATCCCCGGTTAAGTGTTCGTGTTCCTGCCATGCCTGCGGTCCCTCGTGTCATAGGTTTGTGTTTTTGATCTTGGTTTCTCACCTTTTGCCTCTTTGATTTGAACTTTGCATTTTTGTTTAGTACTTTGTAGAGTTCTTTTCTTTTGCTACTTTGTTTTTTTGTTACCTTTTTGTCTAGTCTTTGTCATGTACCCCTTTGTTTGTGGTGTTTTCAGCTTTTCTTTAATAAAGCTCGCCTTTTGTTTTCCACCTCATCGTCCTGAGTCCTGCATTTGGGTCCAGCTCCCTTTCCCTATAGTCTCCCTTTACCCCTGACCTGACACTGCAGTCAGGTTGATAAACAGGAGTGAAGATAAAACCACTTTTTAATCCCAAACGTTTCAAAGTGATCTCTGAGCTCTCCTCCCATTAGTAAATGTTCTGGATCAGAGTCCAAAGTGACTCCAGGTTTTTATTCTTAAGAGGGTCTGACTCTCTAGCTGGCTCAGATTTATCCTGTGACCCCTTGTGGCCTCTCAAGCCTCCAGGCTGCTTTACACGACACTTTTATCTCTGTCTGTTAACCTGGTGAAAAGTGAGAGCACCTCTGGGGATCATCTCCATTATGTTCAAAAAACAGAGCGCTTTAGGTTATCCTTTATGACAACAGGTATCAGATTGATGCTTGGCTTAGAAGATGACCCCACCTAGGGAACAGGGAGAACAGAAGCAGGTTGCCTCCGCTGCCTATGTCAGCTTCCATTATGCTCCGACTGATGTAGGATCCAAGCACTGTCTGGGACAAGCACACTTCTTTCTGCTAATAATCCCGGAAATGCAATGTGTCACATTTTATAGAGGCAAAAATTCAACTGTTGGTGTCACTTCATTGAACTACTCGGTGCCTAGTGGATGACTGAACAAATGGGGGATTTTGAGAACAAACAAAACTGAGAATATTATTTAGTCGCACATCCACTAAAAACAGATTATTGTGTTGTTGGAAGGCACGACAAAGGCTGGAGGTAGAGTTACTGGGGGCTCATACCCTCGGTGGAGTTATAGATGGAGATCAATGCATGCACACAGCAGTGTGAGCGCGAGGAAACAGAGAAAGTGCCCACATTGTTACTCTACGGTATCAATCTTTTGTTTCATTAAATCACTTTGATACAAGGTCATTTAAGGTGAGGGCGCCTTGGGGAGACCCATCCTTCTCCCTCAGGCTCTCTCTCGCACACACATAAACACAAATCTGTCAAACCCCTGTGGTGGCTGCAGGCTTTGGGGTGTAAAGACAGTGACATACTGCTGACATCCCTGGGATGATAAATTTGTCACCACAGATATAAACTAATGCCCCACACTGCCTCACCACCAGACCGCACCATGAAACAAGGCTCTGGAGTTTATGATGTCAATCCTCTACAGATGACTTCATGACTCACCTTTAATGCTGGAGCCACAAGAGTGGCAGTGCTGACAACCTCGAAATGTGGTCCATCCTTTAACCTAGCACATGCTGTTGCCCAACGAAGATGGCAGAGAATCAAGTATCCCTCATGTTCTCTCACCTGTTGCTGATGATCAAGATGGCTAGGGTGGATTGACACGAGCTGGCCAGGTAACTTTTATACTTATACTATAATTGTTGACAGGGCCATGTGTGATCTGCTGGTTCTTCAAATGTGCAGATGTGCCAGTTGTTGTGTTGTAATAACGGGGTGTTTTCTCCACACCTATAACACTGCGATATTTAAAGCCTACAATTGAAAATATTTATTCCCATCTCATAATATATCAGACTTTGATCCTTAAGAGTTGTACAGACATGTACAGAGGGAACACACCGGTCCATCTGGAACTGCTTTCAATATGTTCCTCCTGTCTCTGTCTCAAAAAATGACTTCTCAAACCTCAGTGGTTCCTCAAGGATCATTCCTAGGGCCACTGCCATTGTCGCTCTTTCTTCCATGCTTGTCTGGCATGTCTCGTTAATCAAGTTAAATCAGACTGAGTAATTGTTCACATGTTAATTTAATATTCATGGTCAAAGAAGAACTTAACTCTTAATGTAAAAGACTTTTTCTTGGCATCATTCCAAGATGGCACCATCAAGCTTTTTATAATGTACAGTCTTATAATGCATATAAACAACAAACAGAAAACATAGAAAATAACCTGATAAGTCACTTTGAAGTAACTAGCTACTAACTTTGTAGAGCTGACACTATCACTTTAAGCTTCACAGCCTCATGTTTAGCTGCAGCTTTTCACAGTAAGGCCTTTTACATTTTATGATTACAGGACCCTTTATCACCTGAAAAATGCTCGACGGGAAATGGAGAAAAGAAAAGTCCTGGTCACGATAACGATTTTCATACACGGGGTGTTTAAACACCTACAATCATAATTAATAATCACAATATGAGATGAGTTCAACCATTTAAAAAGACAACAGACACCAGTAAATGATGACATTCCCTCTCTTTTGTTTTTTGCCAAAATGGAAAACATCCTGAAGCACAAGACTTGACAAGTTTTATATAATTGACAGAAGGGAAATGGATGATGGCGTTCCTTTTTAACCTCTATGGGGTTTTGTGTTTTCTGTCACTTTTCGAGGCTTTCATAAATGATTAATGATCCCTCCATCAATATTTATTGATCATCATGAGGCCGCAATGAGACTCCCATGTGGCTGATAAAAGTTTAATCCCCCAATCAAAAACTGTTCTGAGCCTTATCTTCCCTTTGATTAGAAAAAGGAGGGAAGCACCCCATTATCTTCCACTGAAGCACAGTCATCTCTCCCCAGATATTCTCACACACAAAACCTCAACTACAAAAAGACGCATTTCTGAAACACCACATTTACCCAAAATAGATTGTTTCACAGCGTCACAAACTACACATTTTCACATATTTGTTGTTACTTTTTCGGAAAGTAATCCAACTCTTTGTAAAGGTTTGGTTACAGTTCTGGTACATGAATGGGAAATATAACCCTGAACGTTGACTGACTGCCTCCAGGTTGTTTTCCGTGTTGACCATAAATGCGTTATCTGATTCTTGCTCAGATGTGTTTCATAACGTACACCAGGGGTCTTAATCATTTCGCAGACATGAATCTAAATGAGAAAGTCGGCCTCTTGTTCTGGGAACCAAGCCATGAAAACATTTTGCAAATTGGGAAATTAGGAGAGGGAGCTTTGTGCTGAGGTTGAGCTACGGGGTACATTGCGAACCTATGTACCTTCCTATTTGAGTGTTTATCAGGCAGACAGGGAAATCAACTCTTAAATACCAGGAAGAAGACAAATATAGTCCTCAACCAAAATACTGCCAGCTAAAAGACTGCATTGTGGATCCCAAATCACACTTTATAAGATGTACCTTTCATTCGTCTCTGCCAGGTAAAACACCTTTGAATCCGCACATTAGCAATGCACTTCATGCTTTCGCTTGTTTTTTATATTTCAATTGACTTGTTACAAGAAGTTATCAGACTGTAAAATGAAATAGCCTGCGAAATGTTCTCAAAGTGATTTATTACCCCCTGACCCATCATACACAGTAATGCGCATCATGCTTAACTCGGTCTCTAAGGGAGCTTGACTCTGTGTACAGAAAAAAATAAAATAAAAACGTCTCCAACACACAAACACGGGTTTACACCACCGCACCAATCGCCACCTACAGTAGGGTTTTGGATTGAATTTGCATATGCCCTTGAGAACTGCCTCCACGCCCTGTTAATATTCTCTTCGCTATTAAGAGCGTTATTGCGTTCACAGAATCACTCCCTCCCTCCCTCCGTCTCTTTTCTTTCTTCATCCCACCGCTCCCCCCTCCTCCTTGTTTAAATAAGTGTTTCAGGTAATAACTCTCCGTTCTGCATGGACTAGCTTTTTTTGTCCTCGGAGAATAATCCCTCGTGCTCGGCTACGTGCATGTGTTTTGTTTGTGTGCGTTCTCATTATATACATATTGCAAATATGTGAACATTTATTAATCCCATCTCTAATTAGTTGTTTCTGCTGTCGCGGTGGCCTCGTTGAGGAGACTGTCCAAGCTGATTAGCTCGAACGCGGTGAGCTGTACTCAAACCTCAGGCTGACGCCAACTCCCACACTTAGTCCAGCAGGGTTAAAAGTGCCCGACAGACACAGCAAGCCAGTCAGAAAAATTAATAACGAGGACAATGCGGAGGCGGTGGCCGTAATTGACCAGCCCCTGCTTCTCTGAGCGCCGGTTGAATTTGTTCTCTGTCCTCTTGCTCCTTCTGCGCCTCTTCACTCTTTCATTTCTTCAGAACAGCCAAGCCAGCACTTTGAGACTGCAACTCTAAAAGGAGGGCACAAGTTTAGCACACAAACAAGCACTCTCTCTCTCTATCTATCTCTCTCTCACCCCGCTAAGTTTGACCTCTGGGAGCAGGCGGAACAAGACTCGAGTCAAATCCTTACTTAGTGGAAAGTGCACTCTTGCAATATTCTCTTATTGCCTAAGCAAAGGTGCAAAATAGGTGGTAATGGATAGAGTGAGAGGAGTGTGGGTGTGAAAGCTGGGTTTAATTTCTTCAGCCAAGAATTCTTTAAAGGTCCAATTTGCAAGACAAAATTCTGACGCGTTGGATTTACTGAAAATACCTGCATGTTCTAATTAAGAGGGTTAACAGTCAGCACATTAGCCTATGCTAAGTCGCTAATATTAGACACAAGGTTTATAGAAAAGCTTAGCTTTAATTCTAACTACAGGACACACAACAAATATGTCAATACTTACACTTTATGAACTTGTATAGTCCAGCAGGGTATGTTTTATTTTAGGGTGGTGGATACCACAACAAAAACGTATCCGGGGCGAAAATCATCCATGGCGTGGTCTGGGGCACTGAGCTGTTACTTAAACAACCATTAGCCAATGAGGACACACGCCTGACAAAGACACCACCCACATAAGAGGTTTGCGCCAGAATAGCAAACAAAAAGTAGGGGAGCGCAAAAAGAGGGAAGCTGGCGGCGTAACCACAAATCTTACTCCATAGTCACGCACCTGTGGGAAGAGTCCAGAGCAAGCCAGATTCAATAAAGCCCCACCGTGGATCAAGCAGATCCTTTGAGTCCTGTGGGTCGGTCTTCTCCCAGCATGACCCATTGATACTCAAAGGGATTGGGATCTGGTCGACGCCTTCATCATGTTTTCTCGTTCTCAGGCCATTCCTGGGCAGTTTTTGTAGTTTGGCGGGGTGCATTGTCCTGCTGGGAGAGCGCTGCCTTGAGGGGGTGCACTTGGTATTCAGCAGTGTTTGGGTGGGTGGTGCGTGTCAAAGCCAGTACCCAAAGTTTCCCAGAAGAACATTGCATGGTAATGAGACAAACTTTTTTTCCAACTCAAACTTTAAATGTTTTTAACGTCCTTTTAACATTGGGGCCGATTAGCACCGTCTCTTACTTTCATACAAACACACACAGGCACATAGACTTGTAACAGGAACTTTTATCATAACTCAAGTGGCCAAATTAAGCAATTAAAAACCAGCTGGCCTGGATTCCCCCTCATTCTCTTTGTGTTCATGGATGTGCTTTTAAAGCAAACTCGCACTGTGCTTCATGCCCTGAGGGCCATTTCAATATTTCACTGTGTATTACTTTGTGATTTGAGGCTGATATACTTTCCCTGTCATCTATCTATCTATCTATCTATCTATCTATCTATCTATCTATCTATCTATCTATCTATCTATCTATCTATCTATCTATCTATCTTATGAGTGATTCGTCCTGCTGACTTTCATCGCTTTAGCTTACGTTTGAAATCCACCCCTCCTCCAAATTGGCAAACATGCCTCTCTCTATCCGTCTCAGTCTCGGGCCACCTCATCTTCTCCTCTCAGCCTCGGAGAGTGACACAGAGTTGACACTAGATGGAGTGAGACAGACAGACAAGCAACGAGATGAAAGTCAGATGTGATGAAAGCCGATCGCGCCAACAGCAAAACTCATTTACCCACCAGTCCCAGGGTCTCTCGGAACACCTCCTCTTATCAATATTTCCAGGAGTGTGACATGCTACAAAAATGCTCAACTGAAAATGTTTTGGTTTGGATGTTGAAAGTTCCATAAGAATCGTTATTCATGACCAGTATTTTGTCTGATTAGGCTACATTGTGCAAAAATGTTCAATTGAAGGTCATTGTAGAAAACAATATGAATTCCTTTCTGACGAGGCAGCGCTGTGAGTTTTTTAGGAGCTTATGTTTGAATTAAAAATGTCCCTGTGAACTATTTTGTTTTTCTGAATGCCCTTAGGCTTTTAAGTGAAAAGTACAGGGAAGATATTTTAGTCAGGTGTCCATCATCGGCTCGCTGCCTCGGAGGTAACATGCGGCTGTCAGCTGAAATTGGGCTCAGACACTTCAGTGGATTTCTAATCTGACAGAACTGTGTTATGTCAATGAACTCTTAATGTTATAAAAGATCATTAAACATTGATGTTTTTTTTTTTTTTGTTTCTTGGAA